>LOEQ01011872.1:682-20203 GCA_001685075.1 Bramus lutescens
ATTCTTTCTTTATTCTGCATGTTTTGTGTTTTGATTATTATATGGCAAGGGGATTTTTTTTAATCCAGTCTACTCGGTGTTATGTATGCTTCTTGAACCTTCATAGGAATATCCTTTTTTAGGTTGGCAAAGTTTTATTCTATAATTGTGTTGAATATATTTTCTGGGCCTTTGAGCTGTAATTCTTCTCCTTCTCTTACCCCTATTATTCTCAGGTTTGGTCTTTTTATGGTGTCCCAGATTTCTTGGATATTTTGTAATGAGAATTTTTTGTATTTGCTGTTTTCTTTTATCAGTATGTTTATTTTCTCTATTGTGTCTTCAGCATCTGAAATTTTTTCTTCTACCTCTTGTATTCTTTTCATTATGCTTGTCTCTGTAGTGTCTGTTTATTTAGCTAGATTTTCCATATCCAGGTGGCCCTAGGTTTGTGTTTTCTTCATTGCCTCCATTTCAGTTTTCAAGTCCTGAACTGTTTCCATTATCTGTTTGATTGTTTTTTCTTGGTTTCCTAGGGTAACTTTTAGAGATTTATTCGTTTCTTCAAACTTTTTGCTATTCTTCTCATCCATTTCTTTAAGGGAGTTTTTCACATCCTNTTTCAGATTGTTGGAGGAATTCTTGCATTGGCACCTGCCCATCTCTTCCTTCAGTTGCTCTCCAATGGATCTTCTGGTACAGGATCAGGGCCTCTTGCTGGCCAGGGACCTTGCAGACAAAAGGACTAACTTGCTGCTTACATGCTTAGTGAAACAAAGGAACTCCAGCCTGGTTACACTCACCACCCCTTCTCAGCCCCAAAATAGGCTGAGCTAGGGCATCCTTTGACCCTGAAGAAGGGAAGGGTTGCCTTGGCGCAAGCTGGGATTGGATAGGAAGAGAGAGTCAGTAGCCAGGGAGAGAAGCCCCTGCGGAATGACCAGAAAGTTTAGGGGGTTGAGGAATGCCTGTGCCCCCTTTCCGGGGCTTCTGCCGCCCAGTCAGGAACACACTCACCCCTCTGATGAATCTTCTGGTACATAGCTCTAACTTCTTATTGGGTAACTCTTACATTTTAATTTAACCCATTTCATTAATCTGTGCATCACCACAAGTTCATGGCCTGCTAGAAAAGTTTTAGCACATTTCTCTCCAGTGACTCCATGGAGTCTCCCCGACTCTACCCTTCCTTCTGCCAGCATTCAGTCCAGCTTTCCCCATCTAAATTAGTTCTGTCTTACTATAGGTACAAAAGAGTTTCTTTATTTATCAATGGTAATTACACCACGTGGGACTCCCACATCACATTTTCAGGAATATGGTTATCATAATGAAAGTTTGAATCTAGAACTTAAGAGAGAAAACACCATATTTCCCATTTTTGTCTTTTTATTTCCTTTTATCTCATAGAATACATTCTAACTTCTGTTTCCCTCCCTCCACTTCGACAAGTTCCTCCCCACCTTCCCTCTTTCCTAAATAAAGTGTCTCTCCTCTATTCTCTTCATAAAAGAACAGGTTTTCTAGGTATGTAAACCAAACAGAGCATGATGAAATACAAGAAGACTAGGCACAAACCCTCATATTAAGGCTGGACAATGCAAACCAGTAGGAGGAAAAGGGTCCCAAGAGCAGGCAAAAGAGTCAGAGACAAACCCATACTTCTTTTTAGGAGTCCTACAATCCTCCCCATGTTAACCCAAAACCCCCAGGCTAAAAGCCACAACATAAACATAGAGAATCTTGCACATACCCATGCAGGTTTCATGATTGCTGCTTCAGTCTCTGTGAGCCATGATGATCTTTGTTTAGTTGATTCCATGAGCTCTGTTCTCTTGTCGTCTTCCTTTCTTCTGGATGCTGAAATCCTTTATCATCCTCTTCTGAGTGGCTCTCAGAACTCTTCCTACTGTTTGGTTGTGAGTATCTGCATCTACTCCCATCAGGTTCTGTTGCATCTTTAATGAAGACTGAGCCATCCTCCTTCTGGTTTCTGGGCCATCCTCCTTCTGGTTTCTGGCCAAGCAAGCAGTGTTGGGTATGGGCCTCAAGTTAGACCAGTCATTGGTTGGTCTTATAAGCATAACACTGCTTCTAAATCCTCCTGCTAGCTGGTTCTACTTCTCTTTGTGTCTTCTTTATAATTCCATAATTTGTCTGATAACTGAGACATCTTATTCATATAAATAAATAAAAATTTTGAAGAAAAGTATTGATTAGAAGCATATTATTCTATTTCAGGGTTAAATAATGGTTTTACAGCTAATGAAACTTAATATTTTCTGATTGCAGACAGTTTTTCAAATCCCTGTTTTTTAATTGCTCCATGCAGATGTAGTGAGTCATCACCAGTGGAATAAAAGTCTAGGTGGTCCTGTTCAATGATGGCAGCATTTTTTTTAATTTGGGATGTTTTGTCTTGAATAACTCTATGAAGAAGATTCTAAGGATCTTAGCTATTTCATTATAGAGTCAAATCCTCTCCTAGATATAAAAGCATCAACAAACCAACACAAGTTGCACAAGCACAAATCCTAACATCATTGTGGAATGAGTGACAGAACCTCAAGTGTGTGAATGTTCCATTCATAGATGAATGTCTTTTGTCTATTTGACAGAAGTGTCATGTGGACATTGTCTATCTTTTTCTATCTTGAACAAATTACCTTAATATTCTATAATACTCATAGATTTTCTTTTGCATTGCAGAGTTGTAAAGGTGTAATGGACAGCTATCTACATATTTAATCAAATGCTTCCTCTAAAGCTTTGAAATTAGAGGTTTTAAAACAAATGACCTTGAGCAAGGAACCTTGCTCAGTCTAGATATATACAGGAAGGTCTTGGTCTTGCCTTGAAGTAAAGTGTCAGACTTTGTTAACACCCCATGGGAAACCTTACCTTTTCTGAGGAGTGGATGGGGTGTGGTGGGGTAAATGGTGGGGCAGAAGGAGTTGAGAGAGTGGAAATGGGGATAACTATGCAATGAGAAGAGAAAGTATTTAAAAATTCTTAATAAAAAAGGAAAAATTATAAAACAATGAATTTAATATGTTTTTTTGTAAGAGGAATGAATATTATCTGCATTTTTTAACTATATAATACTTCGTTGTTTCTGGGATCATAACATACTTAATAACATGTAATTTTCAGAATTATGTATATTAATATTTTACATATAAATTAGCTTCATTATTTTTTAAAATTTTTATACAATATAGAAATGCACTATTGTGCCCAGTTTATGTTGTGTTGAGTATAGAACACCAGAGTTACTGGATGTCAGACAAATACTCTTCCAATTGAGCTATGTCTCCAGCCCAGCTTTGGCCTCATTCTAACAATAAAAGGTCCTATATTTTTCTGAAAGGGTTTGCTTTGTTCAGATAAAATTTGCCTGAACACAGCCTAGAATGATGGGTCTTTGAGTCCTGATATTAGCACTTGTATATACCAGGGAAATTTAGCAGTTTCTCCATATATCTCACTAAAAATTGATTTAACATGTGTGTGTGTGTGCACTTTCATGTGCACACACTGAAGGTTATGGGTGATAACATATGTTGTTCAGGACATGAGTACAAAGTTTTAAAACCAGCCATATGATGAAAGTGACAGCAGGCCCTGGCTAGACTTAGCAGAGCTGCCCTTTAGTCATGCTGTGCTGTTCCCCTTTCCCTGGAGATTTTCCTTCCAGCACCCTCACTCCTACCACATTCATGCTGCAGCTCTCACTCCTGGAACCATGGGCTGCTTCAGTTATGAATCATCATTTCAAAGATGAGGTAATTTTTTAGGAATGACTTCCAGAGCAGTTTTGTTACAGTACCCACTGTTGAATCATTAATACAAGGTTAAGCATTTTACATCTTAGGTCCCATCATCTCCACATTTGGGGAGCCTGAAAGAAATTACTTATTGTCAAAAGGAATGCAATTATGACTTCAATGAAATTCATCCTTTATAACAAAACAAGAAAAAAATATTTTTATAAATGAGGACAGGCAGAGATTTAAAAAAATCTTTAAATTAAGATGACAAGAAGAATTCTTGTATAATTAAAATTTTGAGAGAAATATAAAAATAAATTACTGAGAAGCATGAATATCTCTCTTCAGTGTCTAATGAATGGGTTTTCCAGAATTGAAAGTCAAACTTAAATCAAAGACTTAATTCATCTCTAATTGGTACAAATGAAACATAAATATTTCCAGTACCTTGAGATATATGAACAATAAAAGTAGGATTGCTACAAATTTTTCAAATGGAATGATGATTTTCCAATAAAATTGCATTGAGTAGTGTCCAAACTGTCAGATGGTGAGGAAAGTAGAAAGGTCTGAATCAAAAGAGATGTAAAAATATCTGAACTCATCACATGGTACAGGCAAGACCAAGGTGGAAATAAAGCAATAGTGAAAGAAGAGTAGACAGACAGACAGACAGATAATTAGTACAGAGAAGTATACTGAATAGGAGAGAAGATACATACTTCCATAAACATGCATACATGATACATGCATAGAGTAACAGATGAATCCAGACATCTTCACAAAGTGCGGCAGATTTATGGCCGTTAGAACTAGAGCAGTATTTTACTTCAATTTCTAAAGTCCAAATCCACAACTGCTGTGTACATTTAAAAAATATTTTCTCCAAGTATAATTTAGGCCACAAGATGCTTCATTAAAATTTCTTAGTGTGGTGCTTACATTATTATTATTATTATAATATGGGATTATTAAATTTTCTATGTATAGGTTGGACCAAATTGAATGAAATTTTTATTTTATCTTAGAAATTTCCTAAAATTTCACACAAATGCATAATAAGTGAAACAATATAACTTTGAATGAGTCAATCAGTGTTTGTGATACTACTGAAAGTCCACAGCATCCACTTTGGAAAATATGCTTTGTTTTCTGACTCACACACATGCCTTTCTTATAGAGAGACATTCCTAGCTGGGACACATTGTGTGTAAGTGGTATTTTACTTAATTGTACTGGTTTGGACTCACCTGCCACTTTTATTAAAGAACTACCAGCTTTGAGGTGTTTTACACATCCTTAGTTCATATAAAGTCAAATTTTGGTTGCGCTTGATGAGTGTCTCTCACCTACCTGGAGTATATAACTGTGAGTCACTCAACAGTGAAACTCTTAAATCTGTGACACATTGTTAATGACACATCTTCATAGTGAGCACAATGGGATCTTTGAGAGAGTAACATTTACAATGGAGTCAGTTCTAATGGGGATTCTCATTTCATTGTGATAGCCAGCGTATGCTTTCAGAAAAGAAATACTAACTATACACACCTTTATGATTACCCAATTTTATAAAATTAGAATATTAATAAGAACACACATATATGTATGTGTGTGTTTATTCATTTCATTTTGAAGTTCCTTAAGAGTTTCATACTAAATTACTTAAAAGAATGTTAATTACCAATCCACAAAAGTTATCTCTATTCAATTTTATTTTTCATTACCTTTTGTAACAAGCTTATTAAATAACAGGTTTGCTGTGGCATTTCTATGCACACTTGGTTTCTTTACCTCTTCCTCTTATTCATCCTTATCCTGCCACCACCTCCAATTTAGATTTTTCTCATCCCAATATTTCTAGTCTCTCTTTTCATCTGTGAAGCATGCTTCTATCTCTGCTCCCTCCCTCTAATGCTCTACTATTATCTTTCTCATTTAATCCTCACACACATAATGTGAAGCATTCATAAGTAGGATCCATGCATGAAATCGGAAATGCAGCATTTGTCTTCCCAGGCAAGGATCACTTCTCTCAGGATATTAATTTTTGGATCTACCCCTTTTCTTGAAAACATCAATCTTCTTTATTTTTAATACAATTTCATTATGTATATGTACTGCAATTTTATCATCCATTCTTCAGCTGATGTACACATAAGTTGGTTTTACAATCTACCATTTGTGGCAAGACCCTCCAATGAACATTGAGTTACAGGTATTTCTGATTTAAAATATGTAGCCACTTGGTTATATGCCCAGGAGTTGTACAACTGAGTTGGGGCACGCACCTCCTAACCACTGCCTGGCTTAAAGAACTTCTTGAAGAGAGTCTGTATCAGAAATACTAAATACCTATCGTAGGGAGGCCACTTGTTCATTTCCCAGCTGCCCAGACTCCTGAAAAAAAAAACACACACACAGAAACTGTATTAACTAAATCACTGCTTGGCATATTAACTATAGCTTCTTATTATCTAACTCTTACATACTAATTTAACCCATCTCTATTAATCTGTGTATCACCATGTGGCAGTGGCTTACTCTCAAAATTTTGACATGTCTGTCTCTAGCCATGGTTCCATGGCTTCTCTCCGACTTTGCCCTTGTTTCTCCAAGCATTGAGTTTAGTTTTCCCAACCTAGCTCTACTCTGCCCTGCTCTGCTATAGGCTCAAAGCAGCTTCTCCATTAACCAATGGTATTCACAGCATACAAAGGGGAATCCCACATCATCTCCCCCTTTCTCATACACCTTTTATGATTAGCCAGTAGTTCTGATCTAACTTAAGAGGAGAAAGAAGTTAATCTTTCCTTTTGATGAGAAAAACAGCAAGGGATAACAGAAATGTAGACAAATTCTTTTGTAGTCATTCATACTTTAAAGTACACCAAGCATGTTATCAATAAATAAAAGAGTAGAATTTATTAAACATATGCACACTTTTAGGTACATATAAGAAAAATCACAGTAAAGTGACTCTAAAATAATCCTCTTCCAACTCTTTTCCTGCTGTTTCTATTGTGAACTAGGCATCTTGAATATATCAGGATGAAGCTTCAGCCAGAGAACACTGAGCTCTGATGAACTAAGATCTGAGTATGGGACCATGAAGAAGGCAATCAAAGAACAATGCTGAAGTTGGGCCCCTCTAATGTCAAGTTTAACATGTCAGATATATACTTGTCTGAGAGAAGAAAAAAATCCACCTGGAGATAAAACTCTGGCTATGGTGGAACAGGAGCTCCTAGAAGTTAAATGAGACCTGAGAAGCAGGTCAATCTCTATCAAAAATTTAACTACCCAGGCTAAAGAGTCTCTGCCATTGAAGCGCAAAAAGATTACACTAAAAATGCAGATAAGAAGTAAAAAAACACAATGGCTATTTTTCTTTTACTTCCCCACTTTATTTTCTGGAGATGGTAAAGAAAATTAATCTCAGTACCCAAGGAAAATAATTTCAGCCAAAGCCCTAAATTTGACCACAATATCCAAATATAGCTCATCCAGTGCACAAATCTGTGTTGCATGCAAAAGATTCTCAAATGGCATAGCTTTCCAAAAGCATATAAATTATTTAAATATTAAATAGTAAAGTTACACTTGTACCCAGAAAAGTAATTCTATATTTTACTGTCTCTTTTTCATTTCTAAAATTTATAAACTATGAGTGGAAAAACATACAAAAATTAAAGATTCAGTTTAAAAATGTTAATTTAGTTTCTGTCCTGCCCAGTCCCCCAGCCATTTAGTCACAAAAGAAATCACACAGAGGTCTTCATTAATTATAAACTGATTGGTCCATTAGCTCAGGCTTCTTAATTAACTCTTATAACTTATATTAGCCCACTATTCTTGTCTATGTTAGCCATATGGCTCATGACCTTTTTCAGTGAGGCTGTCACATCTTCCTTCTTCTGTATCTGGGCAAGATTGCAGAGGAATGGGCTTTCCTCTTCCCAGAATTCTCTTGTTCTCATTGCCCTGCCTCTACTTCCTGTCTTGTCATCCCACCTATACTTCCTGCCTAGCTACTGGGGAATGAGCATTTATTTAAAATATAATTGACAGAATACAGAAATGAATGTGTTTCCAGTCTTTAGTAAGTCTCAAAAATAAAATTGCCAACATTAAGAAATATACTCTAGTGAGTGGTAGATTCTCGGATGTATGAAAGTCCATAAAATGTGGAACATCTGCCATCCAGTTCTGTGCCACATCCTGTTTGAGCCACAGCCACATTGCCCATCGGCCTTAGTTCATTTTGTGTCACTGAGATAAAACATCCTGACAAAAATAACCAAAAATGACAGAGGCATTATTAATCTCAATTAGCTGCATACATGTTACAGCATACCAGGACAAGAAAGTTACAGCATTGAATCCTGTGATATCTTTGTTTGTTTCTGACAAATAAAGCTTGCCTGGAGATCAGAGGGTGGAGCTAGCCACTAGTTAAACATAGAAGCCAGGCAGTGGTGCCACACACCTTTAATCTCAGCACTCTTAGGAGGAATCAGGAAGATTGGGAGTTCAAGGCCACCCTGTGCCACACACCTTTAATCCCAGCCCTAGGGAGTTGGAGACTGGAATGTAAGGTGGTTGGAGACAGGATCCCTGCCCCATTTAGTCAGAGGATTTGGAGGATTTGTAGAGAAAAGAAAATTCTCTAGTGGTTGCTGCTCTGCTTCTTTGGATCTTTCAGTTTTCACCCTAATATCTGACTCCAGGTTTTTATGTGATAAGACTAATTAGGATTGCACTTCACAGGACAGCAGGTCATGTTACACCCATAGCTGGAAGCAGGGAGCCACTGATGAGTGAATGTATGCTGGTGTTCAACATGACCTTTCCATCTAATGCAGCCCAGGATCCCATACAGGGAATGGATAAAGTCCAGAGTGTGAGGATATTTCCACTTCAGTTAGCCAAACTATGATGATTCTGTATGGGAATTAACAAAGACCCATCTTCTAGTGACTACAGAGTCTTTGAAGGGGACATATGAACACCATCTCATCAATTCCATCATGAGGTACAGTGCCTCCCCAGATATCAAAGCTTGTATTTATTATGATCTAAATCAAGTCCTCAGATTTCTAGAGAATACTTCATCACCACCTCAACTGAAAATTCCTTCAGTGCTTAGCAATAAATAACAAGTTAAATTTAAATGATAGAAACAAATTTTCATAATGTCAAAGCAAATAGAAATAATATTTACTTAAAATTTACAATTTTAAGATACATGTTTGCACTTCATGATTTCAAAATGTCACTTATGGATGTGTGTGTGTGTATATCTATAGTGATATATATANTATATATATATATTATATGTATGATATTTTCTGCCAGCAACAGCAAACATCATTGATATTTAAATGCTCTGAATTGTACATAGCTATAAACAGGCACATACAAGTTACAATCATAAATTCTCATAGGCTGATACATAGAAAACAATGCACACATTAATACACACACGCACAGGAAAATGTCAGACACACATCCCTAAATCTATCCCCATATAAGAAAAACAAAGAAAAACTCACCCAGCTTTTGACCCCAAAGTCATGATGGCACAAAATCACTCTTTTGAAACAAAGCAATTATTTAAATTTTGTCATGTAGAAGCAGTAGTAAATTTGAGGCAATATATATCAAAGGACATAGTGACTTCATACATTTCCTTTTAATGTTGCACAAATATAAATGTTTTAGGGAAATATTTATGACTAAAATGATAATGATAATAGTTCTAATACCTTTATTCAGATTATATGTGTGTACACATACATTTACATAAAAAGTAAATAATAGTATTCCTTATTTTCACTACACAAATTTTACTATACACATGGCATTAGAAATTTTTACCTTTTACTATGTATACAATACAGCTAAATATTTTTCTGTATACTTTAATATCAAAAGTTTGCATTGACTAAAATATCACATTTTATCTTATTTATTGAATGACTTACTTATGTAAATAAGTAAAGGTCACATTTATCTATGTAGATATTGTTTCATTCATAGTATAAATTTTAAACAGCTATTTTTAGTATATAATTGGTGCCTAGAATTTTATCAGGATGAAAACAGACAAACAAAATACTATAATAAAACATTATGGTACATCTATAGGACAAACCCCTAAAAATAAAACTGAGGTTTCACAGTTTATATTTGTGCTCAGTTTCAATGATTATCACCACTAATCCTTATATGGTTTCACTAAATTATCCTCCAATTTGCACCAACACTCTCAATTGATTTTAGTATTGAAACTTTTGTCCCATTTTAAACTATGAAAGTTTTTAAAAGTGCTAGCATTAGTTATTATTTTCATATAGAAATGACAACCAACCAAAATTTAGAGTTGTGGAGATGAGTCACAAAGAATACATATACAATACAACTCCTTCACTTACGGCTTAGAGAGCATTGTGGAGAAGTGTCAGAAAAAATGTAATAGTCAGAGGAATATTGAGTTTTCTGTGAGATTGTGTGTCCTAGGAATGTCAGGAGCTACACCCATAAAGTCTCACCCAACTGCAGAACAAGGACAAGGCCAGGGGATTTCATTCTGAAGATTTCTGAGAAGAAACGTTAGCAAGTAAGAATATTTGGCAGAAGATGCTCCTTAGTATTAGAAACCTAGCCTTCTAGAGACGGGTGGGAACCATTTGCAATGAATCACTTTGACTTATGTTGATATGTGTGGCCAGAGCTTGAGAACACGCAGTGGCTGTAGCAGATGCAGCCACGAGATACGAGATAAGTGAAGGCATAAGTGAATGGGTGCTGACCCAATGACTTTCAGCAATACGCTTGCTCAAGCAATTTCTATGAAAGGAAAGAGAAACAAGTATTTTTTAATTGTTTTAGATTTAGATTTTCTCATGTATGTTTCTGTAGCCTCTCTCTTTCATTGTGTGTGTGTGTGTGTGATGGCTGTGCAGATGATTGTAGAATGTAGAGACCAGAAGAAAGCATTGGCTCATCTGGTACCACCTGGGAACTGAACGTCGTTCCTCTAGCAGAGCAGCAACACTCTAACACTAAGCCATTTCTCCATCCCCTAAGACTTTTTATCAATATAACTTGCAGAAAGGACACTTTTAAATGATATATAGTCATGTAATTTATGTAGTGAAGGGAATGAATGACCTGATTGAATCTGTTCAGTAGCAAACTCACAGAAAACATGAAGAATTTTTTTCAGACCTTTGCTTTACCCCAGTCTCTACTTGTAAACCCCCCCTCACGCTTTTCAATTATCCTAACTAAACCCCCAATTAATGCAGGTCATTTTCAGTCACTATCTACATGTAGCTTCAAGGTTACCTAGAAGTCTCCTCTACAAAGCAGATCACCAACTCTGCATTTCTGACAGAGAACCTCTGAGGTCTGTATCGATATGAGTTACTGAGAGAGATGCTGGCTTCATCTCAACTACTTTTAGCTTGTGTTGTGACTTGCATGAAGACTGAACAAAGACACTTCTCTCGTGCATCACTAGTTTCTTAGGATACAGAACAGTGTTATTTACATGGAAAACATTTCTTTTTAAATTGTGTTTGAGCCAGGGTTTCACCATTTTGGACTGTCTCAGAAATGGTATTTCAGTCTAGGCTGTCCTCAGACTCCTGACAGTCTTTCTGCCTCATCATCCCAGGTAGCAGAACTCCAGACGGAGGCTGGCAAGCCAAGGTTACAGCTTATTGTGACATTTCATTATTTAAGCACTTAGAGAATGGAGCTGTGTATCCTAGGCATCTTACTGTAGCCCTGTAGTAGAGGTTTGAAAATGCTATAAACCAAAGAACAATATCCACCAGCAGAAAAGAACATCTGATTCATTTCCCTTCTTGCCTTAGCAGCAGGACGGGGACCTCAACGGTGACTTGAGGATGAATCAAGCCCTTTGAGTGTAACTCTCAGTCATTTGCTCATTGTTTTATGTGTTGTCAATATTTGTGTCTTTCACATGACCAGTTCTAAGAAGCATGAGCAACACCGTTCTTTGATTTGACTCAGTAGTATTTAATCTTCTTTCTCTCCCAGGCTTTCTGAGCCCACACAAGCACACAGCAATCCATTTAGGCAGGAAACCTTGCACTTTGTGGGTCACAGTATTTTGGAACTTTTTCAGCTGAACCTAGATCCAATTTGATTTGTCTTCAAACTCCCAGACTTCATATTGAAGTACACAGCACATTCCTCTGGATGTTCCTAGCCATGGTCTCCCAGTGCCCTGGCTCCGAGTAATTTGCCGGGGGTGTGTGTAAAAAGTAAAAGTACTTTGTCTTTATCTTGGGATCAATACTATTACATTAAATTTCATGATTTTTACTGAAGAAAAGCTGTTAATTAATTTTCCCAGGCTTTGTGCAATGTGAATTTTCCTCTGTGGTTATAAGGTCAAAATATTTTCCCAGAATGGTCTTGTGTCTTTCTCTTGGCAAGGCTTACCTGGATATGTATTTTCTGAACATGAGAGGAAAGGTTAAATCAATAAGAATTTGCAATGCTGACCTTTATTTGGCCTCCTCTCTGAAGGCACTTGCCTTGACATGGAGTTCTAAGACTCTTGAGGGCTTACAGGAAAACATCCTGTCTGATGCTGATGCTGTTGGGAGCCAGTGGTTATGAACTTGTGGCTCAACCACAGGGAACTTCTGAGTGAGAGCTCAGACTCCACCCAGCTTGGTGAGTGACCTCAGGAAAGTTACCAAACATGGGCCTGTCCCTCATTTTATGGCTGTAATATGGGAAGAAAAATGCTTGCTTATTTGAGTCAAGCAGTTCCTAACTCAGTCCTCTATTTTTGTTGTGTATCTCCCTGGATAGGTTCAGAATTTGAAAGAGTGTCTGCCATATAATAAAGATTAATGTAAATCCATTACATAAATGTATGTACAGATAAATGAAAGCTAATTATTAGATACATTGTAGACCAAGATAACATTCTCAAATTTAACACAGACAGAGAGGTGTGGGAGGTCCCTCTGTCTGTGTGTTGCTTTTATAGGTTAATAAATAAAGATCTGGCTTGGCCTATAGCATTGGAGGAGAAGGGCAGAGTCAGGGAAACATCATGGAGCCACCAGAATCAGACATGCTGAAACTTTGCTTGTAAGCTGCTGCCACATGGCTATATACAGATGAATAGAGATTTCTTCAAACCTTTAAGAGACCTTCAGAATATGGCATTTAAAATGTTTTAAAAACTAAAGACTTCATGACAATGAGACACACCTGCTCCTGGAATCACCAAGCTACTTCAAGAGGAAGATGGGCATCAAAAAGCCTCCTTTTGGAGTTGGTTAGCACCTTAGGCAAAATGCTGCTCTTGCCTGGACTGCTTAACTGGACTTGTAGGACCCCCAGATAAATGATTGCTGAACTTGCCTAAAGGTGAGACAATCCTTTAGGGATCCTGCTTCATTAAAGAGTCTGCCAGACATTCTGAAGGACATAGAAGAAAATGACTGACAAACTGCCAATATAGGCAGAACTGTCTTTGTAATTTCCTGCTTCATGGAAAAATCTGCTAGATATTATGGGCTTTTAGGCTAAATATGGATGCCCCAACAGTACAGAAGAACTTTGGGTGACAGTCCAGGCAGTGATATGTCTCTGTCATTTCTAGAGTTTTGGAAGCTGCTTACAATGTGCCTCCTGTTTACTTAGGTAATATCATATCCTTCTGGAGTCTTTGGTGGAGATGAAGAATTTATAGTTATAGTTTTCCTTAGTTATGAAAAAAGATAAAGTAGATGTAAATGTTGTAACTGTAATTCTTGCTTGATAGCTGTTTTGTTATATGTAATTTTACTATGTTAAAGTTAAAGCCTTTCTTTTTGTTTAAACAGAAAAGGGGAAAGGGTATGGGAGGTCATTCTGGTTGTGTGTTGCTTTTATTGGTTCATGAATAAAGGACTGGCTTGGCCTACAGCACAGGAGGAGAAGGATGGAGTCAGGGAAATGCCATGGAGTCACCAGAGTCAGACCTGCCTAAACGTTGCTGGTAAGCTACTGCCACATGGTGATATACAGATGAATAGAAATGGGTTAAATTAATGTGTAATAGTTGGTCAATGAGAGGCTGGAGCTAATGGGCCAAGCAGTAATTTAATTAATACAGTTTCTGTGTGATTATATTGGGGCTAAGCTAGCCAGGCATCTGGGAAAAACAAATGGCCACCTCCTATAGAGTATCCATAATCTTATTAATGTTAAATAAGAACCATAATAAAATTACAAGAGGAAATCTTATTAACTCTTTGGCTGCCTTTGTTTCAAAGTTATTTTATAATAATATGGATAATCTACAAATTTATGTGAAAGAAACCCATTTTCTATGCAGTCACAGCCTTTATGATCCAGGGTAGTTAATATGTTTGTAGTAATTTACATCATTTAAGTAAATTACTACATAATAGAAGTTTGTTTAAAAATACATTTTATCTTTGGAAAAATTATTAATTAGAGTAAATTTTATCCAATTATGAAATTGAGAAAGTTTTATTAAAAAGGGGTATAATGGCTATTGGTAGAGTAACTGAATGTATTTTTTAAATTTATTTTGTGACAAATTTAATTTTACTTTTATTTGAAGTATTCTAACAATTAAAATAATTAACATTGTCACACTTTATAATTAGATGCAGGATGTTACTGAAAGTTTTATATACAATTTATTCAGAGATGAGGAAACCATTTACAAAGCTTTAGTGAGCAGAGGAAATGGGATAACGTAGATGCAACATACAGTTGTATGTGTGTGAGTTCTTTCAGTTTCCCTCACATTTAACTTCACATGGTATTTCCCTATTGCCATGGCATCCTTGAGCACAAAAAAAGATGATTTCTAAGCATAGGTGACAATATTCAATATGAGAAAATACTTCCTAACAGGGCAAGTAAAATTGTATGGTGAACTTTAATTTCTATCTTATACTTATAATAAATTTGTATTGACTGTATCATTTGCTTTGCAGAAGCTTCTCAGTTTCAGGAGGTCCCATTTACTAATTGTTCTCAGTGTCTGTGCTACTGGTGTTATATTTAGGAAATGGTCTTCTGTGCCCAGGTGTCTAAGGCTATTTCCCACTTTCTCTTCTATGAGGTTCAGTTATCTAGGTTTATGTTGAGTTATTTGATCCATTTGGACTGAGTTCTGTGCATAGGGATAGATATGGATCTATTTGTATTCTTCTACATGTTGACATCTAATTATGCCAGCACCATTTGTTGAAGATGCTTTCTTCTTTTCATTGTATAATTTTAGCTTCCTTATCAAAAATCAGATATTCATAGATATATGGGTTAACATCAGGATCTTTGATCCAATTCAATTGTTGAACCTGTTGTTTTTTATGCCAATACCAAGCTGTTTTCATTACAATAGATCTTGATGTCAAGGATGGTGATACCTCCAGAAATTTCTTTATTGTACGTAATTGTTTTGGCTATTCTGTTTTGCTTGATTTTTATATTAAGTTGAATATTATTCTTTTGAGGTCTGTGAAATATTGTGTTGGAATTTGATGGGGGTCAAATTGTATATGTAGATTGCTTTTAGTAAACTTGTCATTTTTATTATATTGATTCTACCTATCCAGCAGCATGGGAAATCTTTCCATTTTTAATACCTTCTTCAATATCATTTTTCAAAGACATAACATTCTTGTCATACAGGTCCTTTACTTCTTTGGTTAAATGGCAGCCAGACAAATGGGAAAAGATCTTCACCAATCCCACATCAGAATGAGGACTGATTTCCAAAATATATAAAAACTTACAAACCTAGACACCAAAATACCAAATAATCCAATTTTAAAATAGTGTACAGATCTAAACACAGAATTCTCAACAGAAAAATCTCAAATTGCCAAAAGACAGTTAAGGATTTGTACAGCATCCTTAGCCATCAGAAAAATACAAATCAAAACAACTCTGAGATACCATCTTACAACAGTCAAAATGGCTAAGATCAAAAATACCAATAATAGCTTATACTGTAAAGGATGTGGACTAAAGGGAACACTGCTCCATTGATGGTGGGAATGCAAACTTGTTCGTCCACATTGGAAATCAATATGGTAGTTTCTCAGAAAATAGGTAATCAATCTCCCTCAAGACTCAGCAATACTACTCTTGGGTATATAATCAAATGATTTAGAGTTATACCATAAGGACACTTTCTCAACTATGTTCATAACAGCATTATTCATAATAGGCAGAACTGGGAAACAACCTAAATGTGCCTCAACTGAAAATGGATAAAGAAAATGTGGTAGCTTTACACAATGGAGTACTATTTAGCTTGAAAAAACAATGGCACCTTGAAATTTGTAGGCAAATGAATAGAACTAGAAAAAAAACATTCTGAGTGAGGTATTTCAGACCCAGAAAGACATACACAGTATGTACGGACTCAGAAGTAGAGTGTAAATGCAAAGCACAGAACAACCAGCCTATAGCCCAAGACCCCAGAGAAACTAGGTAACAAGGAAAACCCTAAGAGAGGCATACAGAGATCCTCCTGGAAAGGCAAAATAGACAAGAACTCCTGTGAAAATTTGGAGTGTAGGGGTGAAGAAGGGAGGGCAGAAGGGGAGTGGGGAAAAGAATCAGGGAACAGGAGAGCCTGGATGGGGGAAGGACAGAGAGGGAGAGCAAGGAAAGAGATACCTTGATTGAGGGAGTCATTATGGGGCCAGTAGGAAACCTGGCGCTAGAGAAATTCTCAAAAATCCACATGTATGACTGCAGCTAAGACTCTAATAGTGGAGAGGGTTCCTTAAATGGCCTTCTTTTGTAATCAGATTGATGTGTACCTTAATTGTCATTATTGGACTTTCATCCAGCAACTGATGGAAGCAGATGCCGTGATCCATAGCTAGCACTGGGCTGAGCTCCCTGAGTCCAGTCAAAGAGGGGGAAGAGTGATAATTTAATAGAGACGTCAAGAAAATGATGGGGATACTCACTGAGAAAGCTGACTTGACCTAGTGGAAACTCACTGATTCTTGATTGTCAGTGGGGGAACCTGACATAGGCCCAAACTCGGTCCTTTGAATGTTGGTGATAGTTGTGTGATTTGGACTATCTTTAGGATTACTGGTAGTGACACCAGGATTTATTCCTAGTGTTTAACTTGGGTTTTTGAAGACCATTCTCTTTGGAGGACTACCTTGCTCAGCATAGCTATAGGGGGGAGGGACTTTGTTCTGTTTCAAAATGATGTACCAGACTTTACAGACTCCCAATAGGAAGCTTCATCCTCTCTGAGGAGTAGATGGAGACTGGGAATGATAGAAGGTTGGGGAAGCAGAAGGAGGAGAGTGAGAAGGAACTCGAATAGATATGTAAAATTAAAAACATTTAGCATGTGATCAAACTGGACTCTCTGAATGTGGCTGACAATGGGGGCTGACTGGGACATCATTGATAAAGGCACTGGGACTTGTTTCTACTGCAAGTACTGGCATTTTGGGACCCTAGTCTATTTGGATGCAAAGCTTCCTAGGCCTGGATGTAGGGAGGAGGGCCTTGGACTTCCCACAGGATGGGGTTCCATGCTCTCTCTTAATAAGGAGGGAGAGGGAGGGAGGAGGGGGAATTGGGGAGCAGGAGGGGAATGGGAGGAGGGAAGGAAGTGTAAATTTTTGAATGGAAAAAAATCCCTTAATTAAAAAAAAGAAAAAAGAAAAAGACAGGAAAAAAAATAAAAAATAAATAAAATGAAAATTAAAAATAACTTTTTAGAGGAAATAACTTTTGAAACTACTTTGTAGTATTTAGGGAGTTTTCTTTCTAAGTGACTATCACATGAAGGCCATGAGGTAATTCTGCCAATTCTACATATTCTTGGCTAGATAAACTCTTGATGCCTTCTACAGAGAGATTCGAGTTTCCAAATTAATGCAATATCTTCCATGTTATTATACAATGGAAATATACTTTTCAAGTGTATTTAATATTTTATTCTATGTTATTCATCTTTAATAAAGTTTCATGAAGAGTACTGTTATCTAAGACAGTGATCTGTTAGTCTCCCCTAATGAGAGACTTATTATTCATAATTCTGAACTAGTGTGGGTTTATTTTGTGACTTTCACCTTCATCTGGCGCCCAACCATTTGGTTTTATAATCCCTGGCTCAGAGCGCACACAAGTTCTCTACCAGGCTTGGAGCATGCCTGGATAGGTGTGAACCCTTCCTCAGCCCGCCATGGCTGCTGCCTATGCACAGAGCCGGCAGTTCATTTGGATATAGAACTCTCATGCAATGGCCTTTCTTGCTGCGGATTGGTTGTTGTTCTTTATATTTTGTCTTTGTATGCCTCAGAGCAGCTTCAAGTCCCTGAATGCTCTCACTGATGCCCATGCAAAATTTAACAAAAAATAGACCTTGGACTGAACATTAAGCTTTTGCATTAAGTCATGGAGAAGAGGGTCATCGGGCATCAGCACTTGGTCAGCTGTTTGGAGACATTGCAGAAGGCCCCACAGCAACAATGACACCTGGTTGAGATGACATTGTGATGCTGATAGCACTACTCTAAGACAGGTTTGGGGGTATAAGAATTTTGCAAAAAAAAATTCTGAGCTCAGAAATTGTTTTCAACTATACTAGACAGTAATTTTGAAACTTAACCATCACTTTATTTTGCAGGTTCCCAATAAGTAAACATCACCCCTATAACAGCTGGAAGCAATTCTAGAGGATGAGATGCCCCCTATCCCAAAAAAGTTTGTCCTCGAGATTGGGAACACCATTTAGGGGTTGTTGATTATTACTTGTATTAGATAGAGGGTTGGGGTGAAAATTATGTTTGTCTTTAAAAAAAGGACAACAATAGTGGGTAATAATAGAGTGAATTCTTGTGAGCTATTATTGATGGATAATTTACATTGGTATAGTTTTTGTATATTGATACAAATTCAAATTATATTTGTTGTTTCTTTTTACAATATTTGTACACCTATGCAAAACTTTATGTCAAACTATATATATGGATGCTTTTACCTGTTTAGGACATTTTGTATATTGATACAACTTTTAGGATATATTTTCATATTGCATTATATATTACTCCTGCCTCTGATCAAGATACTTATACATTGTTTACATTTTGAGGTCATTGTCCACATGTTGCACATTTATTTACAGATTATTTAATATTCTTACATGAAGTTTTACTCTTTAAGTTATACAGGTATTAATTATTATAGGTCAATAGTTCATGTTTGTTGTACATACAGTCAAATATATTAGGTTCTTTAAATACATAGAGATTGTATTCTGTCTAGATAGGTATTCCTCAACCAATCAAGAATCTGTAGAAGGTGGCATTTAAAAAATTTAGGGTTCTGTTGCCATGAGACATGATTGTTCCTCACAGCACCAATCTATTCCCGAGAGAATGTTGAGCACTGAAGACACTTAGTTTGTTTTCTACTTGGCACAATTGGTCTTTGGGCAAGGAACTGCCCATACCTCAGTCACTGACAAAGTCCATGGTATCTGGAAATGGATAAGCAGGACACAAGGAAAAAGACTGTCAAATCTTGCCAAGATAGGGTAAGATGGTTCTGAAAAGTTTTCTGTCTGTAATAATGGTCTGTCCGTTATGCTAGGCCTTAGCTAGAGTTGGTTGCTTCAATGTCACAAGTGAAACTTTGGGGTGATTGCTCAGGTAGCTAATTGTCTCTGTCATATATTGCTCACTTTGGAAGCTGTTTGATTGCA
>LOEQ01011873.1:0-28255 GCA_001685075.1 Bramus lutescens
GTATGTACTCACTTATTAGTGGATTCTAGCCATAAATAAAGGGCATTGAACCTATAATTCGTGACCCTAGAGAAGATAAATAGGAAGGTGAACCCCCCAAAAAACCATGTAATTATCCTCCTGGATATTGGAAGTAGACAATATTGCCAGGCAAAAATTAGGAGCTTTGGGGTGTAGTGGGGTGGGGGTAAGGGGAGCTTGGGAGAGAGTATATGAGACTTCCTTCTCCCTCAAATATCATGTACAATTTGTCTTCAGTTTTCTTTTATCTTATTCTTTCTGGCAGGTAGAGATGAAACATCAAAACTTGTTTTAATTTACATTTCCCTAATGGTTAACAACATTGAACTATTTCTGAGGTATTTTCAAGTCATTTTATTTCTTCTACTGAGAACTCTGGGTTCAGATTCATAGCTCATTTTTTAATTATGATATTTGCTTTCTTGACTCCTTAATTTTTGAGCTCTTTATATATTCTAGGTACTAATTCTCTATCAGATTATTAGATGCCAAAACTCTCTCTCATTTTGTGATTTCTTCTTCATTGGATGGATTGTATCTACAGTAGGAGGCTGCTTGTTTTTTCTTGGCTGCTCATGCCAAATCATACAGAATCTCTATTAAGTACATTTCTTGGCCTCTTAGCTTATGCATATTTCTACTCACTCTCACCTTAAATTAATCCATCTTCATTAATTTGTGTATATCTATGAGGCTGTATCTTACGAGGTGAAGTTCTGGTGTCTTTCTCTGGCAGGACTACACTACTTCTCTTTAACTCCACCATCTTTCTCCCAGCATTCAATTTAGTTTTCCCCACTTTCTATATTCCGCCTTGCACAAGCTTAAGAAAGTTTTTTTTTGTTAAACAATGGTATTCACAGACTTTAGAGGGAAATCCCACATCACCTCCCTTTTTGTTTAAATAAAAAGGAAGGTTTTAACTTTAACATAGTAAAATTACATAAAACAGTTATTGAGCAAGAATTATACTTACAATATTTATATCTACTTTGTCTTTTATTACAATTAAGGAAATATATAACTATGTATTCTTCAACTCCATCAAAGACTCCTGAAGGATATAATATTACCTAAGTAAACAGGAAGTAAATTGTAAGCAACTTCCAAACTCTACAATTGAATGAAACATCTCACTGCCTGGACAGTCATCCAAAGTTCTTCTGTACTGTTGGGGCACCCATATTTAGCCTACAGGTCCATACAGCCTGGCAGACTTTTGCAAGAAGCAAGAAATTTCAAAGACAGTTCCACCTATATTGGCAGTTTGTCAGTTACTTTCTTCTGTGTCCTGTAGAATGTCTGGCAGACTCTTTCATGAAGCATGAGCCCCTAAGTACTGTCTCACCTCCTTTAGGCAGCTTCAGCAGTCATTTCTATGTGGCTCCTGCATGTTCATACAGAATAGCATCAAGTAGTCCAGGCAAGAGCAGTTTCTTGCCAAAATGGCTAACAAACTCCATGAGGAGCCTCTTTGGTGCCCATCATCCTCTTGAAGTAGATTTGTGCTGCCAGGAGCAGATGCGTCTCATTGTCATGAAAAGTTTTATCTTCTTAAAATATTTTAATGCCATATTCTGGAGGTCTCTAAGATATTTGAAGAATGACTATTTAACTGAAATATATCTATATATCTAGAAAACCTAACTAACATGACTACAAGCTTGACTATTAAAGATGATTATCTATTAATTTATATTTCTTAATTATATGTAGCATTTTAAATAAGGTGCTCAACCACAATACCTTAATCAAGAGCAGAAATAGATATCGACACAATAACATAATTAACCTTAAATTTGTATCAATAGACCAAGATCCATACAAATGCAAAGTATCCATCTCTGTCGCATATTCCCCTTTAAATGTAAACAACATTTGGGAAATTGGGCATACTTCTTTACAAACTGCCTCCTGCTATTTATTGGGTGAAGTAATTTTTTAGGGGTGTTTAATGCGACCTTTCAGGGGATCGTGATGCATTAAACCACATCAGTCTGGAAAGATTCCACAGGTTCTCATTCTCTGTGGAAACAAAAAGAAATACTTCTTTTCCAAAGCAACAAATCCTTAGACTCAAATATTGAAGTCTTAGATACCTTTAGAGTATATATGCTCATTTAGTTTAATAGTCTGTATGATGAAATACCTCTCTGTACTTAGCTTACACTGTCAAAAAATTCAAATAAAAATAATATACATAATCCAGACACTCTGTGTATTTTCCATCTTTACATGAATTATTTTTCTTACTCTATTACTTTTACTCCTTTAATCTATGACTGTCTCTACTCTTTATATTTCATTTACTGTCTTCTCTCTCCAAAGCCTTCATACATTTTTTTAAAAACACTGCCACTCATTTAGAGTTATTTGATATCTGAATCTGTCCTATTGTGTATCTGTAATTCCTTTTTGTTGTTGTTGTTTTTTTTGTCTAGAATTCCTTCTCAAACTCTCTCAGGTTTTAAGTGGGTTTTAATTGGCCATGTTGGCACCAATTTAAAGGAAAAGGCTGCCTTTTTGTTTCAGGCCACTCATCCCCAATATAATCACACAGAAACTCTATTAATGAAAGCATTGCTTGGCTTATTAGCTTATGCTTATTTCTAGCTCTCTCTTATCTTAAATTAACCCATCTCCATTAACCTTTGCAAAGCCAGAAGGCTGTGGCTTAGGTAGTAAAGTTCTAGCATCTGTCTCCAATGTGGCTATATGGCTTCTCTCTGACTCTGCCTTCTTTCTCCCAGCATTCAGTAAGTTTTCCCCACCTACCTAAGTTCTGCCTTGCATAGGCTTAAGAAAGTTTCTTTATTAACCAATGGTATTCACAGTTTACAGAGGGGAACCCCACATCATGTTTCCTTTGCTGTACAGAAGCTTTTAATTTAATGAGTTCCCACTTGTCAATCATTGATTTTAATGACAGAAAAAAATGAGGTCTTATTCTGAAGGTTTCCTACATTTAAAAAAAATCAATAAGGTAGTATTTGTGACATAAAGTATAACCTCAGTCAATGTCTGAGCTGAGCTTTTAGTTTATTACATGCTAGTTCTGTGCAACATGCTATATACACTCTCTTTTTTCTTACCTCCAAAATATTAATAATAAAAATTAATTTATCATAATGCAGTCACTTAGAGCAGTACCTGCCCCTATAAAACCATAAAACTTCTATTACAATTTTATATATGCAGAACTTTGTTCATTTATAACTAATAATATTGTCATAATTTATACCGCATGACTGAAATGGTAAAAAAAAAAACTATTTGGACAATTCAGACATTGCAACTCAGATCTGAAAAACAATGAAATATAACATCAACTGCCCATTTCAATGCACTGGTTGAGAAATGGCCTGACTCCTATAATTTGGTCAGATAGGTGGATATGTGCACCTACATATTAATTTTCACCTAGGTTACATGTTATTAATTTCCCTCATCTATTTCACTATAATCTGAGATACCTTTAAGTCATATTTTATTAATTGAAACTTCAGTTAATCTGAATTCCCAGGATGATTGGAAACTGCCAAATTTGTTTTATTTTCCTTTGAGAACTACATTGTGCAGTAATATTCATAGCTACTCCCACTCTCCAGCAATTTTGAGTTGTGTAGAATGAGTCATACAGACATATGCATGTGTATTTTTATCTGGCTAGAAAATGTCATGCCCATCGAATTCTCAGCCTTTCAAACACATGCATTTCTGGGCCTTAGTCGTCTTTCTTACATGCATGGAATGCAGGATAAGCAAGGCTGTTCTATAATGTATGTGTATTCTGTTTTAATCATTTAAGAAAAATGATTTGACACATTGAAGGACATTTTAATGAACCATACCAATGTGTTTATAATTTGTAAAAATCTAAAATAAATCAAATTATGGTATGCTGTTTAAAATACAAAATGTGACTCTGACTCTTAGTTGAGATATTTTGTTATTTTCATTTGATTTTACCATCTGTATAATTAGAAACATAAATATGTGTGAAAATATATTCATTATATCTGGGTTTTTCTAAGAAGGTAAGGTAAAGAAATGATAAACTCAAATAAAATTACCTTTGCATAATGAGAAATAATTTAAATAAAATCCCCAGACTTCTTAATAAGATAACCAGTGTTATCATCTGAAATATTCCAGTACTGTATTGAGTTGGCTACCATTTTATTTTTCTTTTTTAAAAATTAAATTTGATTTTTTATGTGTAGGGGTGCACAAATGTCATGGCGCATGTGTGGAGGCCTGAGAACAACTTGCATTCTCTGAATCTGTTCTCTCAGTCCACCATGTGGCTGTTGAGGACTGGACTTAGGTTATAATGTTTATTGTCAAATGTTTTTTGCTTACTTGTTCCTCTCACCAGCCTCTTTGTGGGAAAATTAGTCTTCCCCAGGAATGAACCCCCTAATGTTTATGGTCAATGTTTTTGCCTACTCAGTCCTCTCACCAGCTTCTTTGCGGTGAGAATGAACCCACTAAAATGTTATCCAATACCAAATGGTACAGCTTAGAATATGTACATACAAGCAAGACTGGAGGGACCCAGTAGGCTGATTTAATGTTGGTTCTTTTATAGGTAGATGTAACCACAATGATTAAAAAGAGGAGGCAGTGAATTTGGCAGGAGGGGACGATTGGACATGGGAGAGGTGGGAGGAAAGAGAGGGAAGGGAGAAATGAGTAACTATATTCTAATTAAGTTTTTAAAAAGATTCTTTTGACATTTTCCTGCAACTTGATATTCCTTAAAATCTTGAGAAATCAAAGGTCCTAATACAAGCTGTCTCAAAATCTATATTAGCCATCTAAATCTATGAAAGAAAAGGCCTGCTTTTTCTACAAGTTCTAATTTTGTTATTGTGACTGATGTAAAACTTAAAAAAAAACTATCAAAAATAAAGCCAAAGACAGCTTTTTCTTTTTAGATAATGTCATTAAACATTGTCAGCATAAGAACAATTCTCCCACAAGCACACACTTCTCTTGGAAGTTCTTAACAGATGGAAATAAACACTTAGTCTGAGACTCTGGCCCCTTTATTGTCCTGCCCCACTCTCTTTCCAGCTTCACCTCTAATGCCCATTATTGACTCACACTTCTGCAAGCTTTCACCACTTTTCAGCTTTTGCATGTACATTAGGCTCTAAGGGAGAGCAAAACTGTTTCATTAGCTAGAGTATGAGACCCATGACTGGAAAGGGGTGAAGTTCTGCTACCAAGTGTAAAGCCAAACTGACGGTGTAAATCTTTTTTATATAAAAAAAATTGACTTGTGTTTATTAATGAATTTGTTTTGTGCCATAGAAATATTATTAAGGAAGGCATTTATGAGATCTCTAGTCACAAAACCTTTCATCTACAACCTGTTGTGCCTACAAGAAGTACTGGAGCAATGGTGATTCTGAGATGGTGGGAGTGGCCAAACAATGAACAGTCTAACTTGAGGTCCAATCTACTCGAGGGAGCCCATACCTTGGCATGACACTACCGGGATGGACGAGAACCAGTGACTGCGTGGCCCAATGATTCCTAATCATCATCAGACAAACTTCATCCCGGTAGCTGCTCAGATGCACGGGCCCATGACCAAACATTAGGTGGAGTTCAAAGAACCTGAGGGAAAGAGTCAGAGGGATCAAGGACACCGAGAGAAGATGGTCCACAAAATCACTAAGTAGGGATAATAGGGGCTCACAGACACTGAAGTGGCAATCACGGAACATGAATTGGTCTTCCCTAGGTCCTCAGCCTATATGTTGGTATCTGTTGTGATTGTTCAACTTGTTTCTTTGTGTGTGTGTGTGTGTGTGTGTGTGTGTGTTTTCAACTCCTACTAGTGTAAGTAGGGGTGTGTCTGATTCTTTTTGTCTGCTTTTGAGACCCTTTCCCTCATACTGAGTTGCCTCATCCAGTCTTGATATGAGGGTTCATGGGTAGTCTTGTTTAGTATTTTTATGCCCTGTTTGCTTGATATCCCAGGGAGGCCTGATCTTTTCTGAAGGGAAATGGAGAAGCAATGAATCTACAGGTGGGATCAGGGGTAGGGGACAAGGGGAAGAAGTGTAGGCAGGGGAGGCTGTGGTTGGGTTGTTTTGTATGAGAGAAAACCAACTTTAAAAGGGGGGGATACCAATCACAAACTGAACAAGAGCTCTGGTGGCCCATGTCTTTAATCCCAGCACTTGGGAGCAGAACTCAGGTGGAACTGAGTTCCAGGACATCTGGGATACACAGAGAAACCCTGTCTCAAAAACTCAGAAACCAAACTAACTAACCAAGCAAAAACAAAACCAATGAGGGCTGACTGAGAAGCCAAGGACAATGGCACTGGGTTTTGATTCTACNATGGGAGGAGGGGAGGAGGTGGAAATTTTTAATAAAAAAATAAAAAATAGAAAACAAAACCATAATGAACGGAATTTACTGGCATGCAAAGGAGGTGGGGGGCATAGCATGGCAATCCGCTCATCAGGTCGTACCCAGAACGTCAACGTTTTAGCTGCCCAGATTTGGACATATAACTCAGTTCCTCGGAGAATTGTTTTCCTAATTTGGAAACAGAATAATTGGGATAGTATTTATAGATTTATTTAGGTATGAGAATTTTGACTTTATAAATACTTACAGGGCTAAAGAGATAGTTCAGTTTGTAAAAGATACAGATAGTTGCCGTACAATTATGCAGACCAGAGTCTAATCGCTGGAACCCATTTAGGAAGCCAAGCTAGGTGCTGTACACTTTAATCTTAGTGTGGATGGAGCTAAATGAGGTGGTGTATACTTATAATCTCAGTGTGGGCAGAGGCAGAGACAGGAGGGTTCTCTGTGCACTCTGGCCAGACAGCCTAGTTTATGTGACAAGCTCGTGGCCAATAAGAATACTTTTTCCAAGCATACAAACAAACAAACAAATAAACAAACCAAGAAATAAAGTAAAACAGCAAAGCAGACAGTGCCTGAGGAAAGAAAGACACTGAAAACAGACTCCTAGTAGATACACAAACACACACACACACACACACATACATACATGCATCTACAACTGGATACATGTGCTTACCCACACAGAAAAGAACAGAAACACAAGAAATATACAGATTACTTCATATAAAACCTAAGACATTGTACACATTCAAGGATTATTACCTTTGTGTGTGTGTGTGTGTGTATGTGTGTGTGTATGTGTGTTTAATCCGAATAAGAGTTTTTGCTTGAGTGTCTAGGGTAAAACTGATATTCACAGAATTCAAGACTGTAGGAGGCCAGGTAGCTGAATTAGGACAGTAAGGTAGTGTTTGTTGTCTCTTTAAGGGTGGGCTGTCTGAGTAGCCCTTACTCCACAGGCATTAGAATGAGCCACCACTAACCACTATATAGATAGACTATGATAAGATTTGATCATCTAACTGTGTTTATTTTGCTTTGTATTTCTCTCTAGTTTATAGTTTCCATTAAATTGTTCATATGGCCATATGGGGATTTAAATATGCCTTTAACAAAATCTAGTCAAAGAGAAAACTATTTCAAAACTGAAATTTGTGGCTTAATAAATACAGCTTGTGAATAATTTCCTAGACTTGTATAATCATATTGTATGTTTATTTGGAAGTGTAATGCAAACATAATTTTGTTCATTTTTCATCTACAGAAAATGTTTAATTACCTAGGAACACCAAGGGTGACTCAGGGAATCTCCCTGTAATCAACTTGGAAATTTTCTAATATTGATGACTCCAGAAATTAACTAGACTGTTTAACTTTGGTCAGATTCACATTGAAAAAGAACATTATGCCCACCTTAGGGATATGGTAGCACACAGTCTGGGGCTATTATTCCACAGTGTCTCTGTCTCCTCACTTCCCCTTTCTTCTTCTCCCACCTGTCCCTTTCAAAGTATCATGTTTCCTCTTTTCTTATAAAAATTAAGTGGACTATACTAGTCTTGAACAGTTTCTGTATGCTGGCTGATGTGACTTCTGTCATTTCACCTTCTTTAAGAGAGCTAACTTTATGATTTTCTCTTCTACCTGTGTATGAAGAAGTATTTTGCCATATTTAAAAATTTGACTTAAAATGGTGCTACTGTGTAATGTGCTAGAGAGAAAAGAAAAACATGTATGCTTTCCTTTTGCATAGTTAATTTCTCATTGAAAATATATTTCCTAACTTTGGTAACACTATGAATTATAAATTAATTCCCAAAATGTTTTAATATAAAAGTGGAAATAGTGACTTTTAATAATGGATCATAGCCTAATAAAATTCAATACACCAGAAAATACCATAACTTAGAAATATAAAGATGTATAAAAGACATATTACTCATTTTAAAATGTGTGATACATTTTTGAATTAGCCAAGGTTATGGTAAATGGTGGACAAAGATTATGATTCATTTTTACAGAAAATTTGAGGGAGTCAGTAAACTCTTTGAAAATGTGTTTTAAGATACTTTCTATAGTCTTTCCATAGTTCAAAGTAAGGAAAAAAATAAGAAGTTAAAAAGTGCATAGAGAAAACATCTTTATTTGTAGATATTCACTGTTTGAGTTGGGAGTAGTCACATCAAAAGTAATGCACAAAGTGACACTTGCTATTCTTACTTATACCCAATGAGAATTTATTTTAACCTCGGCTTCTAACCAGAGCCTTTGTCTCACCAGGCTGGGACATGATTAAACATGTCTTGTATCGACACTGTTTGATTAGATACAGCGGGTTCCTCCTAGAGAAGAAATCCATTATATACAGGCTACATGGAATGGAAAATGGATTAGAGATGAGAAAGTATTGAACCCTTGAGAACTAGCAAAACGTGATGTTCAGTAAGACTTGATTTTCAACAGACAACTCTTAGAAGAACTTTTCTCCACATACGACTTACCTACTCTGCTCATTAGTTAGAACTCTTGGTTCATCTGCACAGAGTGATTTTCTACCATCTTGCCATGTTATTTTAGCAACCTTTGCATATTTTCCATGATGCAGAGTAATTATGACAATGATAAAGTAAAAATTATAGCTGGTGTAATTACTAACAGGCATTGAGTGGTTTGTAGTAGTTTGTTAGACAGCAGTTACCAGATATGCACATTCACTGTTCAAGAAGCCTAAATGGAAGGACTGTTATGTAGAAGGAAATGATCCACATAAGGCTTGGTTAGTCAGCTTAATATCACAGAGCAGGTCAAAGATAGAACTATTATCTTTGCTGAGAGTTACAATATAGATTAATAATTCCTCTTGCATGCTTCCAACATACCCTACATTGTTCTTATTGTAAATCTTATCATATAGTGTGATATAATTGCTCACTATGTCAAGTCAAAGAAAAAATAGCATCTTCCTTTCTGATCGCTTTAGTTTCTCTACTAATGAATACCTAACAGATAGCAAGTAAGAAACACTTACTAAATGTGTTTGAATATCAGTATTCATGAGTGAGTGAATGTTCAGAAAAATAAATGAACTTAATAACTGAAAATTATAAACAAGTATTGAATAAATGGAAGAAATATCATCTCTCCTTTCCAATTTGGCCAATCAGTAGTAATTCTACCATGTATATGACAACAAGCCTACATTCAGCTTGATTACTTGAGGCAGTGTCTACACCCATGAATTAAAAGCAAAAATCAGTCAAGCCTTTTAAATGATGAAAGCATGAGTCATAAAAGCAAATAATTTTAGAAAAAATATATGAAAATTAATAATAATAGTAGTAGTAATAATAATATTGATTTGGCCTACATTTTTTAAATAAAACTATCTTTAGTAGTTTGAATATAATAGATCCCCATAATTTTTAAGGGAGTGGCAGTATTAGGAAGTATGGCTTTACTGGAGTAGGAATGGCCCTGTTAGAGGAGGTGTGTCACTGTGGGGGTGGACTTTGAGGTTTCTTATGCTCAGAATATCGCCCAGTGTTTCACTTGACTTCCTGATGAATACAAGATGTAGGACTATTAGCTACCTCTCCAATACCATGTTTGCTTGCATGTGGCCATGCTCCTCACCATGATGATAATGGACTGAGCCTCTGAAATTGTAATCAGCCAACTCCAAGTAAATGTTTTCCTTCTAAGAGTTTCCATGGCCAAGGTGTTTCTTCACAGCAATAGAAATTCTAACTAAGACACTATCTAATAACTCAGGCTACAGATTAATAAATATGTGGCGCTACATTAAACTAAGAAAACTTCTGTACAGAAATACAAAACAACAAAGCATAAAGGGCATCTCATTGAATGAGAGAATAAATTTTAAGCCCAAATATTAGATGAACTCACACAACAGGAGAAAAGTAAATAACCCAATTAAGAAAAAAATACAAGCAGATGACTTGCATAAAATTTCTCCAAAAAAAGATGTCCAAGTGGCCAACATTTATGAAATAGGTTCTTTATCCTCACTAATCCTGACATATTGCCTTATGCTCTCTCATGTTGACTACTATTGAAATGAGAAAGAAACAGTGGTGATCATTTAGAGAACATGGGACTCTTGTACATTGTTTTTAAGAATGTGTATTGGTACAATCACTATGCAAGCAAGTATAGATGGTGCAATGAAATTAACAATGGAGGTACCATAGAGATTCAGTAATCCTTTTGTATACATGGGGTTATCCCCTAATACAAAATAAAAATCATTGTCTTGTAAAACATCTGTGTTACTCCCTTGTTCTTTGCAGCAAATTCACGCTAAGAACTCTCAATGGTTGAATGGGTAAAGAAACTGTGCTGCATATGATAACTGGAATCTCACTTCCACTAACAGCAAAGGATTATGGGATTCAGTCAGACCCATAACAAAATTACTGGCTAATAAACCCCTGTGTATGGAATCTTAAAATGCTGGACACTCACAGAGAGCAAGATGTTAGTTGCCAGGGGCAGAGTAAGGAGAAGTGGGAATGCAGAAATCCAGGGAACACCAATCATAGATAAACTTAAGGAATAACGTAGAGTTAGAGCATTCAAGATGAACTCTATAGTCAATAATACTGTAATGGACTTGGGAGTTTGGCTAAAGAGCAGATTTAGGTGTTCTTGGCATACACACATGTGTAAGTATAATACAGTGGAGGGCAGGTTATCTTTATAATAACTAGTTAACTATGTGTACATGCATCAAAATCACATGTTGTCTTCCTTGACTATGTACCATAAAATAAAACTTTAGTGAAAGAACATAGAGCTTTTACCCTTTTTTTGTTGGTACTAAACCAGAATTTCCTATCTTAAACAAAAAGCTCTATCACAATGATATTAATTTCCCCAAGGCAAAATTGATCAGTGTCTTGTTTACAATGTATCAAACACCAAAGTTTCTTTAAAGAAACTTTCTACTCACTTAAGTCAACTTAGTTCTACGTAACACAAATGAATATGCTACCTTGCCACCGAATCTTCCCTTATGCTCTTTCCGTATTTGATCCTCTCTGCACAGGACTTTCTCATTGCAATGTGACACCACGTAGAGTAAGACTTCATAATCAATGAGAAGCCTTTGTTTTTCCTTTCCAACCCTCCTTACTCTAGTTGTCTCATAGACATGCTGTAAATACCATCATCTAATCTTCCTAACTTGCAATGTCTCAAACATTGGGGTTCTTTAATGGAACCTGGTTACTCAATCAAGTCAGTTCAGTTCTACTCAATGCCAACCTATTTCAATGATGTGAATTGTGACTATTTCTTGCTTCCTACCACAATAAATGTTTCTCCTTTAGAAGCTCACAGAGCTCACTTTTGATATTGTTTACGGGCATTCCGAGTTGTACTGTCTCTGACATTCTTTTGTGTCTTTTTGTTTTCATTTATTCATGATGCTTTTCTTAATTTGATGGTCAGCGCTGAGGACAGAGACTCGGTCTTGGCTGCCTGTTGTCTTTCATAAGGTCTCTCCTTTTAGCTATGTGGGTCTAATGTCTATTGATGGCACATGCTTCTGCTCCTGGGGTGAGCATTGATGAGAGGTACTCATAGAAACACATAATTCCAGGCAGGAAACTCGCCAGGCTGAGTCACTCAGCAGCTGCAGCCTGTTTGCAGCTTTTTTTTTCCTTATCTGGGTGTGAGAATTAGGAATAAAGGAATCTCAGCTTGATATGTAGTGAATAGAATCGGGGTTCCTATCTTTCACAATTTAATAATTCACACTTCTTCCTTTAGAATCTAAAGAAAATAGCATAATGTTATCTGTGTATAACAGAAATAGTGCCAGTATTAAAAAAAATTGTTAAGTAAAAGACAAAAGGGAAAGTTAAGAGATTCCTAGTGATTTCAGACCTAGTTAATTTTGCAAATTAGTGCAATGTTGGGAGCAAGACTTCTTCCATCTTTTTGTAATTCCCTAGGTAAAGTCTTGTATAAAATGTAGCTGATGGCTTCAAATCTAATCATTTGTTGAAGATGTCCATGTCTACTGGGGAAACAGAACACTCTCCCCTTTGATGACTATGCTTAGTAGGGAAGAAGCTGTCTCTAAAAGGCAGCAGTATTCCTATTTATTGTTTGATGAAGTGGGGTTACAGACTTACCCTTGCACAGGTAATGAAGAGAGAGAGAGAGAGAGAGAGAGAGAGCAAGTGATGGGAGTTGGCTGAGAAAATACAATGATTTGATTGTGATTAACAATAATTGTGTATCCCTAAACTTTGCTAATATATAGATTTAATTGTTTTATGCTTAAAGAGTAACCTTCAGAGTGAGAAAAGTGAACTATCTTGATTGTGGTGACTCTTAAAATATACAATTATATCTAAAATATGACCAATTTTTATTATTAAACGTACTCATATAAAACCATTTAAAATATAAAGTACTCACTGAGTGCATTTAAATTTGATGAATTCAGTAAACAAAGGAGTAGTGAAGTAAAGAAGAATTTAGAGAGAGGGTTGTATCCAAATATATTATATGCATGTATGAATATTAAATAAATTATTCAATTAAATCTATAAGAAAACAATTTTAACAATTCACTCATTTACTGTAGGAGAATAGTCATTAAAATAAAACAGAGATTTGGTAGTTAAGTAGGGTAGATGGTTGGTGAAGTTACTGTCCAACAGGTACCATCTATTATTAATTAATGACCCCAAAACTAAAGGTAGGACACACTCTCCTCCATTCTCTATTTTCAAAGGATAGAAAAGCCCAAACAAAGAAGAAAAAAAAACATTAGATTCTTTGATGTGTGGTGGTGTGATGTTCAGTTACCAGTGCTTGAAATCTTCTGCCAAAGCATTTTAGTGGGACTGGGGAAATACCTCAATGGGTAAAGTTTTTGCCTTGAAAGAACATGGATATAAGTTGGATCCCCAGAACCCATAAAAAAATGTCAGAGTGTGTTTCTGGTCATATGTAAATGTCAGAGTTGGGGAGGCAGGAACTAGAAAATCTCTGGAACTCATGCCGAGCCTAGTCTAAATAGTAAATGCAGGCCAGAAAGAAATCTTGTGCCAAAAACTAATCGTGTGTATGTGTGTGTGTGTGTGTTTACGTGTGTGTGCGCGTGTGCGTTAAAATCTTGTTCATGACTAAGCATAAATGTTTCTATATGACAGTTTTTTGAAATACCATATTTGAATATTGAAATGCTTCCCTACACCAAAATATAAAATGGGGAGATTAATTTTCCCTCTTTCCTTTTGTGTTACTTTCCTTTTCCCAGAGACCCAGAACAAACTGCTTTCAGAAGTCTTTCATTGTCAATCTGAAGAGAAATTTGTCTACATATATTTTAATATGTGTCTTAAAAATCAACTGGAGTGTGAGAGAAGCAGAGACCAGGATACAAGTGCTATGAAAATGAAGATGGAATGGAGAGGAATTTTGAACGGTGAGGAGGGAGGAGAGTAGCAGATATTTTAGTTAGGATTACTATTGCTACCATGAAACACCATGACCAAAGTAACTTGGGGAGGAAAGGGTTTCTTTCAGCTTTCAATTTCTGGTAATAGTCCCTCACTGAGGGAAGTCAGGACAGGAACTCGAACAGGGCAGGATCCTGGAGGCAAGAGATGATACAGAGGCCGTAGTGGAGAGCTATTGCTTACTGGCTTGCTCATCATGGCTAGCTCCACTTGCTTTCTTACAGAACCTAGGACTAGGAGTGCAGGGGTGATACCACCTATAGTGGTCCTACTAAGAAAATGCTCTACAGTTTGCCTAGAGCCAGCCCTATCTAATGGTGTGTTTCCTTCATCAAGGGTCCCTCCTTTCAGATGACTTTTGCTTGTGTCAAGCTGACATAAAACTATCCAGCACAACAGCTAAGTGTACCTTTCATCCCTTATCTAAGTAGTTTCTTTTCCTTCCTTCCTTCATTTTCTTTCTTTCCTTCCTTCTCTTTCTTTCTTTCTTTCTTTCTTTCCTTCCTTCTTTCCTTCTTTCTTTTTTCTTCCTCTTTCTCCTCTCCCTCCTTGTTCTCCTCTTCTTCTTTTCTTCTTCTTATCCTTCCCCTTCTTATTTTCTTCTTCAACAGATGAAGACTATTACAGAGATCAAAAACTTGTCAAAATGCAGAGAATAAATGACCATGGTGTGGCCATCCCCAATTGATGTATCTGCAGTATATACCCTACACATAAGGCTCAGGAGATGTGGTGAAAGGGGTAGAAAGATTAAAATATCTAGACAGACAGGAAACTTGCTGTGAGACAGTGTCTTCAGACATGCCCATGAAATCTCAACAATATTGTTGCCTAAAGAAGGTGCATATAATGACAACACCAGTTGAAATGCCAGTGTAGATAAGAACTTTCACAAAGTTTCAACTATAGAGGAAGAGTTCTAGGTGATAAGTGGCTACTGAGAGAGGGAAATTAATATTCTCAAGAAAGGACATTTCAGATAGTTTGTACAGTACCACAGAGTCAATCATGTTTAGGCCTGTCATACATATGAACAATGATAAATGGAGTCAATAGACTTTGTGCGTGTGTGTACATCAGTAATAAAACAAGAATAATAGTAATAGGTTATGAATTTGAAAAGAGGTTGGAGAAGGCACTGGAGGAGTTGAAGGTGGGAGAAGAAAGGGTTGAACTGATGTGAATATATTTCTCAAGTATGAAATTCTCAAAAGCATATTTAGCTTAAAACAAAATAAAACTAACTATAGAAAGGATACATTTGGTTCATGTTCCAAAATTTTGCATATTAACTATGGCAGTCTATGTATCAGTTTGCCAGTCTCTGTTACCAGACTGTCACTCTATCCTCCCCTCTGCATCCTGCACCTGGTAATCTCTGTGGAACAAGTTCAGATAAGACACACAGAGCTGTACTGAAGAAGAAAGAGTGTATTATAGAGTAAAGTGGATCAGTTTCAAGGGGTAAGAGTGGGAAATGACCAAAGGTATCTTTTCTTAATTTACATTTGCCATAAACATTTCATTCTTTCTTTATTTTTATTTATTTATTTGATTTTTTTTGAGAAAGGACTACTGTGTGGTGCTGTAGCTCTGGCTATTTTGGAACTCATTCTGTAGACCAGGCTAGCCTTGAACTCACAGAGATCCATCTGCCTCTGCCTCCCTGAGTGCTAGGATTAAACATATGTATCACCACCAACTGGATTGGTTCTTAAGATCCCTAAAATAAACAGTTTTCCTCAAGGGTCTTTCCTTGTCCAGATGACTGACAGGCCCATATATATTGTTAGCAGAGGGGGCAATGGTATTTTGTTGTTCTTTACCAGAAATTCTTAGAAACTTCCAAGCAATTTGGAAGGCCCCACCTTCCCTCAGAGCTCAAGTCACAGTTGAGTTTGAATATTTTCAAATTAGTAAGCAATCAGAATCTTGTAATTTCAGGAAGCTGATGATTGTTATGATGGAGACCATTCAAACCCAATGATCTTCAAGTTGATAATGTCTGACCAGTTAAATAACAATCCTAGATTTGTTGGTATTGTATTACAAGATGATAAATGTAAGTGTGAAGCCATTAAAAATATTTCAGTTAGATCTGTAAAGTACTGCAGCTTCAAACCTGCAGTACTCTTGTTTTAACTTCCCCCACCACTAGAAATACAGGCATGCACCACCACACCTGACAAGGTGAATGTTGAATAATGTCATCTTTATTACATTACATTTACTATCTCTAGTAATCAGCTTTTAGATGTTTTGTATCACATGTATAGAACAAGAGTATAGTAACTATTCCCTCCAGGCTTGACATGACCATAAACATCACAAAACACAGTGATTGCTATAACCTACAGGCCACATTAACTTGAAGTCATGGCAACAAAATAAGCATAATACGGATGATGTATAGGTCTGTGGTAATAGTAACGAGTCTAGAACATCCTTCTTTCAAGGAGGGGGAAGAATCAAGATAGTCTCTTTTGAGATTCCTTCACTGCTTCCTCCTGATCATGCTGCATTTGATCTTGGGGTATTTTAGAATATGTAGGAGATAGAGAATGTAGGGATGGAGAATCTTTAGTGGAACATTTGTGAGTAATTCATAATGATGCTAGGAGTGTCTGATGGTGCAAAAGCCTGAGGGGTACCTACATTCCTGTCAACAAGCCTAAGAAATATGCCGTCTCACCTATACAGACTTGCGTGGGGTCCTTTCTTTGATTTGTTAGGGCCCTTCTATCTAGGAGGCAGGGAACCATACAATGATTTATTTTCAGATCCTCAAGAAAATTCTACTAAGATTAAATCATTAGGGTGAGTACTCAGGGAAATATGCAATGGCCATATACAGTAATCACTTTTCTTGCTGCTTTTTTTTTTACTACAAGGCAAGAAGTAACAAAGTATGGCAAGTGTATTTTGTCTCATGGTTTAATAATAGATAAAGTGTGTCATTGCACTGAAGTCATTGCATCTGTAACGGGGAAGCAGAGAGGCATATGCATGTTCTGCTCCCTTGGGTGGAGAGGGAAAGGAAAGAAGGAAATAGGGCAATTATATTTTAAGTAAGTGAAAAAACAAAAAATAAATAAATTTATGTGTATGTGAAAGGTAGGATGTATGCAATGTGTTTGTGTGTATGTGGGTGATAGCAGACGCCAAAACAGGATATCTGATGCCCTAGAGCTAGATAGACAGGCAATGAAACAGAACTCCTGTTATCTGGAAGAGCATCAAGTGCTTTGAAGCACCGAGTCACCATCTCCCCTTTTCTATTTAGTCTCTGGATTCCATTCCATGGCTTGGTCTCACCCACATTCCCGGTCAGTCTTTTCTGTTCAGTAAAACTATCTGGAAACTGACTAAGTGATGCCCAGCGATGTATCTCCAAGGTGATTGCAAACCCAGTTAAGTTGACAGTGAAGGCTAACCACCACTGTCTTAAGATATTTGGCAATATTTTTTCTTCTGCTCAACTCCTTCTAAAATATGGTTTTCAAAGATTTCAAAAATAGAATGTCATTCAAATATTTCCACTTTTCATTTGTTCTCTTAAAATCATTTTTAATATGAAACATCTGCTTAATTGAGTTTTATGCTACAAATGCAACCACCAGTGCTACTGAAGTGTTCAGAATTGCTTAATGAGCTTGGTGTGAACAGTTTTAAAAGGTTACACTTAGATGATGTCAGGTTTCTGACATGTATTCTATTTGACTAACCATATTATTCCTTCCTTTGTTTCTTTTGAATAGACCGATAAGATTATTTGTCTCTAATCTGTCAGAAAGACGAGCTAATTAGAATAAGACTTTTGAAAGAATAAATTAAGATTTCGATGAATAAATTATGATTTTTCATAACATCAAATTGTAAGAAATTAGAAGACATTTATGGCACACGAGTTTTGGCCCAAGGGCTAATTTGACATAATAATCCTCTGAGAAGCTTTCTACCAGTCTCCTCCTTCTAGCCCAATGTGATTCCCATCCTAATTTTGGTCTCTGCAAAGTATTTATGAGGCTTACAATTATTTTACTTACCACAATGCAGCCCAGTTGTTTGTGGATTCTCTTAAACTACAATCCTTTAGAACTCAGGCAGCACTTCTGAATAAAGTCTGTGTGTCTAATACTCATGCGAGTGCCAAGCTCACACTGGGTGTTCAATGCCTGTTGGAAATAGCTTGCTCAATTTTGGTGCCTTACTTTGAATTACTTAAGCTACTTCATAAGAATTGGAGCCATGCTGAACTGCCCATGAAAGGAGATAACTATAGGACATCATGACAAATTGTCCTCCTTCATTCCTTTCTTTTGGCTAGAGTATGTACTGAGAGAGTGCTTTCACAGTCTGTACTTCCTTATCTCTGGGTTCAGGCACTCAAACATATTGAATAGATATGTGCTGCATGTTAGTAATTGTTGTTCAATGTGAGATCTATTAATGAATGGAACAGTAAATAAAAAAGCACAACATCCATGCTGTTTACATTCCATTTGTTTGCATAGAACACTGAAAATAGATAAATAACTGAGTGGATTCATAATATAGTGCCAGTGTGTGATGTCATAAAGAACAACAAAGTATATAGAATGGAAAAATGTCAAATGATATGCTAGCTATTCGAGACAGTGTATTTATCTGGGATGGAGTTCTCTGAGCAGAAATCAGTAAAGGAAAGGGTCCAAAATGAAACATATACCATGTACCTGACACATGGTGAGGGTAAGAGGACTCTTGTTTCTATAGCTAAGAGGAAGCAGGAATTGTTGTTAAAAAGAGGCAGCACGGATGCTGGTATTGTGGGCCCTCAAAAGGAGTGGCATTATTAGGAGGTGAGGACCTGTTGGAAGACATATGTCACTATGGGAGTAGGCTTTGATGTCTCTTTTGCTCAAGCTTCCCTCAGTCTAATTCCTGTTGTCTGCCTATCAAAACTCTTACCTACAGAACCATGTCTGCCAGCATGCTACCATGCTTCACATTATGATGATAATAGACTGAACCTCTGAAACCATAGCGAGATACCCTAAATGAATATTCTCCTTCTAACAGTTGACATGGTCGTGGTGTCTTTTCATAGCAAACATAAAAACCCAAATTAAGATAGGTACCTTGAAGATAGTAGACAATGTAAAACCATGGATGTTATGGTATATGTACAAACAAACTCATAAATTAATACATTTGGATAATATTTTAATATAAATGGGGAAATAGTAGTGATGTTGACAGAGAAGTGACTAGGTGAGAGTAGGCTGATGCACAGCTATCATCACTACCCAAGAATGCAATGGTAATAGTTTGGACTAGGTTATCAAAAGAAAAATACTTGAGACATGCCTAGTTTCTAGGTTTATTTTTCAGTGAGCGAATAGAAAGCTATATGGATTCTATAGGTATTCCAAGGGTGGATAATGTTCCATGAGTTTTATCATAAAATTCTCAGAAAGACAGAAATCTTGAGTAAGATAGGAAATACTTCAGGGTGGGACTAAGAGAGCTCATGAAGTGCATCAGGAAATTGTTTTGTGTAGACTACGTATCTTACAAATCATGTAACTTGCTTCTTACCACCCTGCTAGCTGCCATGTCCAAGATCAAGGAACTGATAGCTGCGAAGGACTTTCCTGCCCTACCCTCATATTGTACACAAAAGAATGATCACTGAGGACTTAACACAGAGAAGCACCTCCTTAATCAGGGCTTTGATCTCATTAGCAAGAGAAAAGACATCATGGCCTGTTGTCTTCCTCCTAAAATCCCCCCTTTTTATCTATCACATAGGCTACACACACATTTTGGAGGGAACATGTTCAAAAACTGGAAGGGCTCTAAGTTTATAATGCATACTAGAGTATAGATTCAAATTTTGAATTTTATCAGAGACTTCACACAGTGAATCTAGTGAACACGTCTAGCAATTATCTATAGAAAATGAATGGAGGAAATGTCAGATGGGAGGTACTCTATATGTGTGGCTTGAAACAAAAGAAAATCCATCAACCATAGAGCCCGAGAGGAGGCAGCTACTGCAGTAAAGCCAGAGGGAGTTGGTGCTGGGCTCTGTGTCATATAAGCCACAGGAAGTGATATTGCAATAGAGGCTAAACTAATATTGAAATTATTTGGAATGAAATTGCTCCATTCACCCTGCCAAAATGTGAAGTACTGAGTCATCCACTGTGGGCCATGAGCTCTGGATCCTATCATTCAGCCAGCTGTCTGGTCTTGCACTTGTAGGTATTGTAGGGGGATGGCCCCAATGTTTGTACTGATTCCCTTAGATTCAAGAACAGGCTCAGAAAAGTAATTTATCCTCTAAATGTCAATTATGCTAAAACTAACAAATGCTTTGTATTATAGTAAAGGTTCTCTTTTGGCCTCTTGTTAAAAATGTACCTCCCAACATCCTCATCAGAACACAGTCTCATGACCTAGCTTTTCCCCAATAGATACTAGCTCCTAAGGGTTCCAATAATTCCATAATTTTGGATAAGGCCTTTGAAATAATGAGATTGAGCTAGAGATGTAGCTCACTCTTAGAGTGCCTACCTAGCATTCATAAAATCTTGACATTGATTCCCAGTACTACATAAGCCAGATGTGGTGACCTATGTCAATACTTCCAGTACTTTGGACATGGAGGCAGTAGGTTCAGATGTTTGAGGCCAGCCCGAGATACATGAAGCTATGTCTCATAAAAGAAACAGAAAAACAGGAGCTTTTATAGTAAGAAGAGATTTAAATACTTTAACCAATGTCTGTTATTGAGCAGTCTAGGCTTTAGTCCAGGTCTTTGCGGCAGGAAGACTCATCCCCGTTGAATGCTGCACACTGCTTTCTAGCCAGATACTCAGAGGTAAGCGGAGTACGTGGAAATGCTCCTCTTTTCTTAAGGCTTCCATGTGAAACTGGCTGACAATTCAACCCGAGCATTATGATTTGAATAATGATAATAACAGTGCGTTTGTGCCTTTTGATCTATTTTTAGTTGATGAAGTATTTTCTTTTTTTTTCTCATTCAATCCATAAGTTTCTAAGCTGGGGATATAAAAGTGTCCTATCTCTATGTTACAGGGGGTGAAACTTAATCCTCTTGTCCCAAATCACATTATCCAACTTAGAAGGGGAGAGTGAAGACTCCAGCAGAGGGATAAGTGGAAAGCCTAGAAAATGGCAAAAGAGAGACTGTTTCCAGAGGATTATTAACATCATGTTTGTTTGTAAAAAGCATTTGAAAATTAGCAAAAATAAGATAGAAAGTAATGAAAAATTTTGGGAAAAGGAAATGCTTTAAATATTAGGAAACATATAAGGAAAATGCTATCTGACTTCAAGTAGAAAATGTTTAGCAGATTATACTCATCTGTGTGCATTCAGTTATTCAACACAATTTGAAGTAAAAACACACAACAGAGATAAATTGAGCTGATTTATAAGAATAGAGTTCCTCACATGAAATAGCAGGGACTGTGGATAACATCAGGGTTTATCTAATCAAGACATTATGTGTGGGTTTTATTTTTTATTTTGTATATAGAGGAAATTTCTGAGGAAGACAGTTAGTTGGTTAAAACTGTCTTTTCTCTAAGGTGGAACACATCTAATCTGAAATAGTTATTTTAACTTTTCATAGCTGGTCTCTGAGTATTGCACTCTGGTTAAAAATGACTTTGAGTAACTATAAGTTATCCAAAATATTTAATATTATGGAAAGCCCCCACTTAATGAATTTTGCCTTTAAAATACTCAGTAGTAACTATATCTCAGATTTTGATATTTTATATTTTTTATGTTTGTGATATGTGATGTTCACATTAGGCTAGATGCATTTTCTATGTGCTGTATTTTTACCCCACAGTAAGGTGATCAAACTTTCTCTCTGTAAGGTAAAGGTCATCTGCTGTCAGGTGTCTACTCTTGGTCACCTGACACAAGCTTGTTAGTCGTCCCAGCAAAATCCCACACAGATCAGAAAGAAATGGAGGATTTTATATAGTAATGTAGGTTCATATAAAATAACATGATGGAGGAAGTTAATAATAGATTCATAGAGAACACTTATAAGTAGTTATCCTAAACTCAATAAGAAAGTCCAGATTTTTCTTAAGATCACCATACTCTTTTCGAGAAAGACCTACATTGGGGCAGAATGAAAGGATTAGCAGGTAGATCACACATAAGAGAAAGTGGGTTGTCAGTGAGCACTGCACCATTTTTGTTGTGCCACCAGGAGTTCTGTAGATCTGATGATTTTCCTATGTCTAGTAAACTTCTAAGAGGAAACCTCAGTTGATACTTGGATATATGGAGCTTGACTTGAACATATCTAGAGATCGAATGTGTAGATGGTGTTTACAAATACAAATGAACACAGTTAAGTTACCCAGTGAGTGAAAGTAGGCTGAAGAAATGTAGAATGAGAGCAGAGTTCTGGTCCCTCTAACAGTTAGAGGAAGGTGAGATGCTCAAGATAAGATAACAGAGGTCTCAGAGCCAGAAAATTAGAAACTGAGGTAGACAAAGTGGTGTTAAGAGTCCAAGTTAAGATAGTTATACTTCAAGAATGGGAGAACGAGGAACTGTAGCTAATTCTCTTGGTATGCTGAGTGATGACTTACACCAAATGATCCTTACAGATATCAGCACAGAGGCAACAAAAGACTCAAGATTTGGTAACAGGGACAAGAGAAAACTGTCATCTTTTCTCTGAGTAAGGAGAAGCAATATTAACTACTTTCTACCTAGCAAATTTACGAGATTCACAATTAAAGGAGCATGATAGAAAGGTTTGAAAATTAGTAGCTTGTCCAGAAAAGAAATACATGCAAAAGGGCACTTGCGGGGTTTTGGTGACTAACCTTAATGAAAGGTGCACAAATGGTTTGCAGTGGAGAAGAAGGCAAAGCAACTGGGGAGCCCCCAAGGAATCTGCAAAGCCACTTTGTGACAGTGTGAATATGAAATGACTCTCATATGTGTAAGAACCCTTGTCCCAAGCTAACCGCACTGTTTCGGGAGGTTATAAAGCCTAGCTAGAAATGGCTCGTGGAATGCAACCCTAGAGCAGCCTAGCACTTCTCGTTCAAAGTCTCTCTGTTTTTTTTTTTAATATGTTGAGTCACTAATGCTATAAGGTCCCACCACCATGGGAGGTGCCTTTATAGCTGCCATGTTTATGCTTTTCCCACCATGATGTACTGCATCTAATAAACAGTGACTCAAAATAAGCTTTTCCTTCTTTAAGATGTTTTTGCCTGGTATTTTGTCATAGTGATAATAAAATAATTAATACATACAAGTTCTAAAGTGTAGAAATGCAGATTTCTTTCAAAGAGTTTTCTGTAGAACAAATCCCTTGGTACCCTCTTCACTCAGGACTGCCTGCCTAGAAAATTGCTTTCTGAGATTTGTTCTTTGTTAAGGCATTCAAAGACCAAATTACCTACGGTTCAAGTAGGTCTTTGTAGACCACTCTCTGAGTAGACTTTGTTGTCATCCACACAGTGATGGTTTTTCAAACATGCTGTTTAAAAGAGGAATAGTGTCACAGCAGCTTCCAGCTTTCTGGAGGATTTTATATCCTTCCTGTACATGGAGGAAGTATGTGTGGGGGTGGGGTCTATGTAAATAGCACTGGCAAAATGATGCTTGGAGATATGGAAGGTAAGGTGAGATTTTCTTTATTGATTTTTATTGAGCTCTACATTTTTCTCTGTTCTCTTCCCTGCCTCTCCCCTCTGCCCTTCAACCCTCCCCCAAGGTCCCCATGCTCCTAATTTACTCAGGAGATCTTGTCTTTTTCTACTTCGCATGTAGATTAGATCTATGTATGTCTCTCTTAGGCTCATCATTGTTGTCTAAAGTGAGACTTTAATGCTGTCCCAGGAAGATACAGATGCCAGGAACATGCAACAGCTGCCAAGGAAATGTTAAGGCAGTGTGCAAAAGTAGCCTGTGAGAGCCTCCAAGGTCTTGGGGATGATCTACCCCATTGCAATATATACCATATGATAGGCACAGAATTTGAGGATTTAATGATTGACTTCCTAGACTATGGTCTTGTATTTGGCTAATCACTCTTTCTAGTCCTCAATGTTTCTCATTTGAAATAAGGATATTGACACCGTGTCTGTCTTATGATTGTGTTATAGAGATTGAGAGCTAATATGGCCTTGAATCTTTGAGTCTACTCTGGAGGTAGACTTGGGAGCATTGCCAAAGCATACCTTTCTACTTTTCCTAAGACACTGTATCTTAGTGTTGCAAAGATCCCGAGGAAAGATAAAGCAGAAACAAAGAACAGTCACAGTGTACGTGAGCCAGATAACTTAGCCTTCTTCAAAAATGAACAAGTTAACATTATGATAAAAGAACACAAATGAGTACTAAAATGAAATATAATACACCCTTGAAGACTTCTCATGTAAAATATTATTTTCTATATTGTGTTCTAAAAAGGTACCATTATAAGCTATATAATAAAGCTAGAAATTTATATAATTTATATATGTACCTTTATAGGATTTTTATGTATTCATTAACTTCTATTATTTTATAAAGAAGTGTGGAACAACTTACTGTTTTCTGGCTGCTTTTTCTGTAAATTTCTTTTTTTTAAACTTAGATCTGATTTTAACTTATTTCTTTTGTAGCTTAAATAGTCACCACTCAGCGTTATGTAAATTACTTCATAGTATTCGTTTGCAACAACATCCTTGGCTCTTTCGCCAAGTAGCTGATATCCAGATGCTCATAAGCACAATAATGTGTTGGCATAAACAAATTATCTGCCACGTGCAACTATTTATACGGCTTGACTACATTAGGAAGATATGAAAACGATTTAGAATATCCTTTAAATAGCCACATGCACCTGCAGGCACTTTTGGCTCTCAATAACACAGAAATGAATGATAAAGATAGGTTAGGTATCCTTGTCCTTTTTGGCTTTAACACTTTCAATGACTATGAATAAAACACTTTCTTTCCCTTGCAGCACTGGGAATACTGTGGCAATTTCCTCTGCAGCTTCCCCAACTAATACTAAAAACTTGGTATTCTGATTTCTATAAGTTTGTAGAATTTAAGTAGATATGGCAATTACACTAATATTCTGATGGTAAATTTTGAGATGGAGAAAATTTTGAGGTTTGTAATCTGGTGCTGATGAAGATAAAGGGAATATATGGAAAAGCAAATATGATCTAGGTTCATTGGTTTGAGTGTGATTGTGTCTCTTCAGGATCAAATTACATTTTAATCATTGCACACACAGACAATTGTATGTACAAATATTTAGGTTCTCACAGAGACACTCATTTCTTTGTAAAGTAAAAGGGAATAAGCAAATGTAATATAATGACTTTAATCCCTGCATTATGATTGACTTTACATTTCTACATTTCTTTCTCATATGTAAAAGAGGTTCTTTACAAAGGCAAAAGTTCTCAGACTTCTGAGTTACCCCAGCACCTTGAATGAGTCACTTGGAATAACAACCTGATTAGATCGCATCCTCCTAATCTTCAAAGCAGATGTAATCTAAGCATACTATTATAAGATATTCACAATATGCTGTATACACAGTGAAACTGCTCAGTAAACGAGTTGTAATTAATTTGGATCTATTACCAAAGCCAAAATAGTTCTTGAAACCAAGCACAAAAACTAAGACTCTTTTTGTTGTTGTTGTTGTTGTTATATTGCTACCTTAGAAAATGAGTCTAAAAGTGTGGCAAGTTTATATAGCAATTATTTATTGTGGATATAATTGCTGCCTTTATAAAGTTATGAAGTTAACAGTTCAACTTTAGGCATAAAGCTAAAATGTATCAGTATCCTTGGTAGATGAAGAGCCAAATAGTACACTGATTGCTTTTGTTCCTTTATGTTTATTTGTATTTTGATGTTTTATAAATGAGTGGAAATAAAACATTGTTTTCTTTTTGAGACTCTTCTATGGCAAAAATAAGTTGCAAATAAAAAAACCACATCAAAATTATCCAGACTCAGCTCAGTAAACTTCTAACAGTTAATAAAGTCATTTGGAATGGAAACTGTACAACTTCTCATTAGCTTTTTTATCTTTACTTCACTATTGAATAATTTTTATGTACTTATCTATCATGATAAATAAAATACCCATTACATAGTTATAACTAGAAACATGACTGGCTTAATATCCTTTTCCTTAAATTTTTTTTTATCTAAATTCAGGTAAAATTTTTCTTTAAAAATGTATTTATTAGCTGGGTGATGGTGGTGCATGTCTTTAATTCCAGCACTGTGGAGACAGAAGCAAGCAGATCTCTGTGAGTTCAAGGCCAACCTGGTCTACAAGAGCTAGTTCCAGGACAGGCTCCTAAGTTACAGAGAAACTCTGTTTTGAAAAACCAAAAGAAAAATTATTATTTTACATGTACAGGTGTTTTGCCTGTGTGTGTGTAAGGACACTATGTGTATACAATGCCTGTGGAGGTCAGAAGAGGATGCCAGGTTTCCTGGAGATGTGGTTATAGAAGATTGTGAGCTGCCATATGAATGCTAGGAACTGAACCTGGGTCCTTAAGCCATCTCTCCACCTTATATAATTTTTGGGAGATCAAAATAAGAAGTGTCTGTAGAAAATTGTTTTAATGTGAAAAGAGAATATAAATATTTTGCCTCTAATATGAATTGTAGTATAAAGAAACTGACATTCTTATATATCATCTTTGTTGTTACCTATTGGTGTAAGGAAAGATTTTAGCAAAAGAAATTATTAAGCATTTTAATGTTATCTGTTGCTTTTAAAGAAAAGAGTATTTGAAGAAAGAGAAGGACCTGAGCATTAATATCCAAAAGTGCTTGATATAAAATGTCCATCTCTAATTGGGGCCAATAAATATCTTTAAAAACTTAGATGGTATAATTATTTGGTTCATTTTCTATTATTAAAATGTTGTAGTGTTCTTATTAGTTTATTAACTATGCTACACCATCCTGGTATAGGATGGAGCAGAACCTCATGATTCATTTGCCAGCAACTTAGACTTGCTAACAAACCTTTCAGCCTTCAGACTTTTTTCTTTCAGTTTCTTTTCCCAGTTCAAGGCTATAAATCTCTATTCTTTGTATTTTCATCTCATTCATGAGGGAGAGGTTGCAGAAACTTCCCTCAGCTTTGGCTTGGATAATCCAACAAAAACGTTTAACAGTTGCTTTCAAAAAAACCTACAATTGTTCTAGAAATAAAACTTCTTTTCTGGTCCACATTTATCTACTTGTAGTACAAACAGCATTCTTTCCCCAATATATTTGAAATGGGCAGATGTGTGTGAGGTGTGAGGCAGACTTTTTTTCCATGCTAATTCCAGCCAACATGTACCTCTCACTAAAGGCACTTTTACCCTACAACAACCATGAAACCCTAGTATATGCTCTTAAATGTCAGTTTCAACTCATTCTCTCATTTTCAAATTTTATGGTCACTTCTAATATATTCAGAATATCAAGAGATTCTAAAACTAACTTGTTCCTTTACTAAATGCCAGGTAAGCATAATTAATATTCCTTGGCTAGAGATGGCCCTTTTCTTCTACATCTCTGCCACAATAAAAGTAGCTGATGACACAAAATCAGAAAAGTAGAAGATGCTTGAAAAAACATTTAACCATAACATTTTCTAGACTTCCAAAAATTTCCTTCTTTTCTTGTAGGCCTTTGGATGGACCACCATCTTCCAGAAGGATTCATCCTAAACAGGATCTAAGAAGTATGAAGAATAGTATCTCTTGGCCTTTGCAACAAAGCCTGTTGAAAGATGTTTCCAAGATAAATGCTTTTACTAAGCTCTTTGCTATTAGACATGTAAAGAATTTGGTCCATCTTAAACTTCACAATATCATTGCTAAGGAAACTACTTCACACGCTTTTTAGTGTTAAGTAGTTAACATAAAGAGCACGATTTACACTGAACTTTTATTAGGTTATTTAAGATCCTATAAGTTATTGGTTAAATTTAACTTATGAATTATATTAACACTAAGATTGTAAGGTTAATTACATGTAAAACAACATAAAGAGTATAGTATCTCATCAAGGGTACAAGAGTTCTTTAGTAAATTTCAAAATTATGTGATAAAACTTATTAGTAGAAGGGTTGGGAAAAGGTTTATCAATCTAAAGTACCTAAGAAACAAATGGGTGTGGCCATACTAATTTCTAACAAAATTGATTTCAAAGGAAAATCAATCAGAAGAGATGGAGATGGACATTTTATACTAATAATGGGAACAACCCATCAGGATGATGTCTCAATCCTGAACATCTATGCCCCTAATATA
>LOEQ01011874.1:855-11175 GCA_001685075.1 Bramus lutescens
CCCAGAGAATTTAGACAACAATGAGGATACTAAGAGAGACTTACATAGATCTAACCTCCATGGGAAGTAGAAAAATACAAGATCTCCTGAGTAAATTGGGAGCATGGGAAACTAGGGGGAGGGGTGAAGGAGGAGGTGAGAGGCAGGGAAGGAGCAGAGTAAAATGTAGAGCTCAATAAAAATCAATAATAAAAAAAGAAAAGTAAATAATTTATGGGAATGACATTGCTCAAGGAAAGCATAGAAAGTGAAGAGAGGACAGACTGACAATAGCATCCAGCAAGACAATGAAGTTTAAATGGAAGATAGTATAAAGGAAGGAAACACTGACATAGTCAGTCTTAACTTCCTAGGCACTAGTGAAATAAAGTTGGAAGAAAGAACAGGATCTGTGAAAGAAAGAAGGTCTAGAAGGAGGCAGTTGTCAATAAATTCAGATGTCAAGGTCATTTAAAAAAAACACCATCAATGACAACTGCAGTGCCTGGGCATATGGCTCGGTGTTTAAAGAGTTTGCATTGCAAGCATGGAGATCTCAGTTTGGATCCCCAGGTGTGTAGTAAAGATTCAATAATGGCATATATCTATTATCCAACACTGGGAAAGCAGAGTTAAGTGTGTCCCTGAAGCTCACTGGATAGACAGCTTAATTGAATTGCTGAGTTTCCCAAGCTCAGTGTGAGGCTCTGCCTCTACAAGGTAAGATTATGACAAAGGAAGACACCTAACATTGACATCAATCTTCCATGTGTACACACACATATGCACCTGAACATATGCATACATATATGAAAAAAATGTATATATCACACAAATACACAATTAATAGATTTAGCAAATGGGAGATTATTGATAATGCTTTTAGGAAACTGAAATGATACGTTAAGAATTGGAGAAGTATAGGCAATTCTCATACACATGCCATTTATTTTACTTAAAATAAGCTTGGTAATAATACCAAAAGCAGCCTGACTAGAAGAGCAGCAAGGAAGGTGCACCGTAGCATTATAGCATCAGAATATGACAAATACATAAACGCTGCCATACGAGTTACTCTCTTTATCTACTGTCCAAACAGTCACATAAAGACATTGTTGTTAACCTCTTGGGCTTCCCTGGACTACACAATTGCTAAAAATAATTTGATCAGCTTCAGTCCAATCGACATTAATCAACATATTATCTCCAACTTCAGCCTGTTTCTATGGTTCCTATTTGTTCATATTTATTCTTTTCTCCATTCATTGGCCTCTGGTCACTACAATTTGTCTGTATGGGGTATTTTATGATATAATACACAAGATAGGAAATCCAGATATTGGTTTTACATTGAGCAATACAAACAATTCAGCATGTCCTACTCTGTTCCATGTGAGAAATCTCATAGCAATCTGTCATTTCTAAATAGCCCCACTTGACTCAGTTTCTACTAAACCTAGGTCATAAAACAAGCAAAATTGGTATTCACAATTATTATTCTAGTTGCATTTACATTGTGATTTATGCCAAAATATTTCATTTTAAAGCATGCCATCTTCTCCTAACTTATTTCTTTCTGTCTTTCCTCCTTTTGCTCTTCACGCCACACCAACTTTTAACAACTCCTGGCAATTTGGTGGCAAATTTTGCATATTACACAAGCTATCATTTGAATATGTTCTTTTGTCACCTTCATTTCCTACTGTGTTTAGCGCCAGCAAAGAACACGGAAGACAAATATGTTTGCACTTAATTTTTTGTCATCAAAAATACAAACTATTGTTTGAAAAGATAGCTTTTTTCCTGTTCAAAAATCCTGAGAAATGACTGATTCTGTATGTACTCAGTTCCCTAAGTCTTAGGTTCCTATTCCCATCACCATTTCATACCACTATTCTATGTATATCTGTGAGTCACATAAAGAAGTCTAAGAATAGAGTTTTGCAAAATAATATTGTGTGTTTTTCCATTTAACAATAATGGTATTCATGCTTATGAAAGCTTTGCTTTTATTTCAACTTTTAATTGGTCTTTATAATAATAATTAATATTATTCCTAATTCATACACTACAACCATTTGCTTTAGAGAAATATTTTTAAAAATGGGTAATTAGTATTCAGACTGCTAATGAAAATGTGAAAGTACTGAAGTTACAAATAGATACAATGGTAATCACTGACTTTCTTTCATTTGATTTATATTTATTAGCTTCCCCACAGTAAGCAAATTCTTGAGAGTAAACAAGTTAAAATTGGGATGCCAAAATACTTTGAGGGAGAGAGGGAGAAGAAACTTAATCTGTGTTCAACTGGCATACAATATTGTCTGTCAGAAGAAAATTTGCGATCGTCATCTATAGTAATTGAATTTGAAATTATCTCATGAGTTAGTAGCATTATGCTAGATGGTTTTTTTCTAAAAACATGATTGCTTTCTTTGCTCTGTTTTAAGATATATGCTGTTTGTATAATTTAGAATAGAGGACAAGTTTCACAAAATCAAGTTGCTCACAGGAAGTTGGTGTGACAAGTGTCAGAAACTATTGGACTGAGGCTGGGTGTACACTTTGAAAACTTCCCTAAGTCTCTCGGTGTTGGTCCAAATCCAAATCAGATCACACCATAGAAGACTGATTATGTATGCTCTGTGCCAGTTCGAATCTACTTCCATTATTTTGTGTGCCAACAAGTGGATTGAAGAAATACATATGTTTACAAAATGAAAAAGATTAGCAGGATGAAGTGATTGGTGAATGGAATTTCAAGCTGATACAAATCTTTAAGACCACATGACCATCAATCACCTAGCCGCAATAGCACTTCTCCATTTAATACAGCTATGAACATCTTTAGCAGCTCTGTGTCCACTATTTGCTTGAACTCTTATTGCATTATCAGAGAGCTGGAGATGAAAAACAAAACAAAACAAAACAACCCGAAACCAAGAAACAACAAACAAAGCAAAACAGAAAAGCCAAATTTTCAGGGGTGTTTGTTTAGGGGAAGATTGTAAGTCTTTCTCTACTTGGCTCAAATCAAAAAGAAAAAACACATACCCACACTCCAAACAATCTTTTAAGTGAAAGGTTAGCTTTTCTCAAAAGTCTGAATTCTACCTGAATCAGAGCAACTTCAAAGAGTCTACAGGCAGTCTTCAGAGATTTGGATACAGTTCCAAGGCTATTAAAAATGCTATGGGCTTTAGATTTTGACAGAGTACAAAGGCTGATTCTTTTATTTGAAAGTATAATTTTCAAAGGAAAAAGAAGGATAGTTAGAAGAAGGTAAACAACTTCTTTTCACTGCTTTTACTGAAAAAAAAGTTGGTTATATTTAAGAAAACAAAATATCTGTGATATTACAAAATACTATTTAAACAGAAAAAATTAGATGGATACAAGAAAATGTAGGACAATTACAATAGTATTACTGAGGGGAATATCTTATGGCAATGTGTTTGAACACCAGTTGGAAGAGATGACCAAACAGTTACTTTGATCTGAGCTATATTCAGCAGAAGCATTAGAATTTGATTAAAGCTTGACAAAAAGTCACTGAGCAAATCTGGCTTTATCCCTCATCAGAGAATTGAAAGTAAAAATAATAATAATAANTAATAATAATAATAATAATAATAATAATATATGGGAGAAAAATCTGTGGATCTAAAGAAAGGGAAGGGATAGTTTTCAACAATTTCTACTCCCTTCAACTTGTACAGAAAAGTAGAATATTATACTTCAAAATAACTTTAATTATTACTGTCTTTTGGGATAAAGGGCACATTTTTAATGTCATGCCTCTGTGTAATACTAATAAATGATAGGGATCTACATGGTCTGATATATGAAAAAGCTGCATTTATTGGAATGAAAGTTCTAGAAGATGCACATTATCCCAGAAGACCTACCAGCTCTCTATACAGAAATATGATACATGTATGTTCCATATCCCCAATGTCCCTCAGGTTCTAATAATCTTCCCTGCCCTCTTCCACCCAAGTTCTATTTCCATAATCCCATGTCCCTCTAGCACACACACTTGCCCTGTGAGAATGAAGTACCTCTGATAGACAACCTTACAGGTAGAGGCCACTCTAGAATAACGAATGTTCCACAAAATACATTCTCTCATTCCTACTTCAGAGGAAGTTTCCACTTTTCAAAGTCCCTCATTCACTTTCTCTGCTTCTTCCAAAAAATGTCATAGAACATCTCTTACTCCATTTTGAGACCCAAACATTCCTAGCACATTCCTTTTACCTGCTTAAAAGTACTTCTTACACAAGAATTACTTCTTCTGGATCTCCATGCCTACGTAATGAAAAAAATAAACACCATACTTTATTTTATTGCTGAAGGAATTCCTATAGCCAGCAGCCTTTAGGCTACCTACCCACTTCGGCTTGGTCACTTATACTATAAATGCTAATGTAAAGCACGTGTCAGGCCTCTCTCCTTGCAGCGTGATTCAGTTTCCTTTTCCCATTTGTGCAGAGGATTGTTATCTGTGAGTCTACCCCTAAATAAATAACCCTTTATTATACTAAATTCTGAACTAGTGTGGGATTTCTTTTTAGTATCTTTCTTCATCCGGTGCCCAATACTAAATTCTGAGCCAGTGTGGGACTTTTTTTTAGCGTCCTTCTTCATCTTATATGTGAAAAAAAATTAAATTCTTTTAGAGAATTTGATATATATGATCATCACCACTTCAATTCCTCCTATGTCCCCTCCTGCATTCACCTCTCAAATTGGTAAGCCTACACCCTTTTTTCTACTACCTATCTATATCCTTCTCACTCTCCCTTCTTCCCTCCCTCCCTCCTTCCTTCCCTTGTCCCAAGCATATCTTGCTTGCTCTGTCTTCCTCTGTGTCTGGGTGACGACTGCCGACCAGATGTTTCCTCTTCCTTGAATGCTCATTGCCCGTCCACTACTTCCTGCCTGGCTACTAGCCAATCAGTATTTGTTTAAATTACAAGTGACAGGGTACATTGTCCCACAGCATCTCTTCTTCAGCAAATGTCAACTGACTGTATAGCCTCAACTATGAGAGGGGCTTTGTCCACCCTTTTTCTAGCCATCATGGAATGTTGAAAGTGCTATGATTTTGTGCAGGCAGCTGCCCCTTTTAAAAGTTCATGGTTGCATCATCACTGTCATGTCCAGAACTACTTCGCACTCTGAAAAATTCCCAAAGGACTCATGCCCTAAGATATCAAAAATGAAATTAGTACTGCAGGGAGAATGGGTATCAAAACAATACAAAAATTTTATTTCACATGTCAAAGTCATGAAGGTATTATCTGCATTAAAGTATGGGGCAGACTATATCTTGTTCCCCTTTCTTATAAGTATTTACAAGTGCAGAAAGCCCTTCGGCTACACAAATGAAAATACATAGCCTGCTGGAAATTGGGGAGACCCACTTCTGGAGTACTGGATAATAGGTAATACATGGTTTTTAGCACCATTACTTGTCAATCACTGTTGATAGTGACAGGACTTTATTGCAAACATCCCATGTAACGTTATTTTACATTTAAGTAAGATAAGATTTTGAGGGCTAGAGTGATATCACACCCTTACTGAGAGTTTAGATCATTTCTTGGTACCCCAGTGTACTTGAATGGAGGAACTCCAGCTGAACAGACAGACTCAACCCTTATATTAGCAAAGTTGCTTTGAATACTCCACAGATGCCTTGATGAATCCCCATACCACTGATGACTATCAAAGCACTCTATGTCCCCAAGATATAGCCCAGACATGATTATTTCAAATAGATGTGCTGTATCTGTTTGCCATCACAAATCTTGATTGAACTCTAGCAGCTATTTTCGCCCAGGTCAGATGGAGAACACTTCCTCTAGTGGCCCAGAAAAAGGCCTGTGATTGGTGCAAAAAATAATTCTCTTACATAAATTACTGGCATGACTGGTGCAAATAAGCTTGCCATACTCTGCTTATGGCTGTATAAGCTGCTGTTCAGCCCACTGTGTGAGCCTAAAGGAAACAGTCTTCTTTGTTGCACCCTATCATTTCAACATTGTACCCATAAAAAAGGTTTATTTCAACTTGGCTTTTCTTGCTAACATTTGATCTTTATCATAGATAGAGTGTGCTGAGCTCGTAACACAAAGGGAAATGGTAGAAGTGGCGGTGGAGTGACAGNACAGTAACAGCAAAGGCAGCAGCAGTGACAGAGGTGGCAAAAGGACAGTTGAGGGGTTCCAGAGAGGAGAAAATGTGAGTGCCCAGTTGATGAAAATGTTTCAGGGTTCCAAGTCTTAGAAATCAAGGCTCTCAGGTATATTAGCCTCAAATTTCTAACACAAGTCATTCTCAAAAGACAAGAATATCATCATCCTACACTCAAGAGTTTAAGACTAGCTGTCTGAGAGTCACACCACTGGTTGAAGCAGAACGAGGGTTCCTACACGCGAGACCTATTTGGAAGTTGTAACATAAGCAGTGAATACTTGAAGAGGGTGCTTCTGATTGCAAGTGTTGCTCACTTCTGCTGGAAGCTAAGGAACACAATACCAGTCAATTGTCCAGTCACTGATAATAAGAGATCAGAACAAAAAAAGAGTCAGACCCAAGTAACCAGAATTATTAGTCTCTGGTATCAAAAGCCCAGAGCAATCGGCTCCTAGATCTCAGAGCTTGTAGCCTTAAGGCTTCAAGTCATCTAGACCAACCACAAGGTCTCAGGCAATAAAAGGCCCAAGATTTCCACTAGACAACCTTCTCATATACTCACAATTTGTACATGTGCATAACAATAGGGCCCAATCTAGATGATCTTTACAGCCACGTGCCTATGAAAAAATTAACAGGAACATGAAAACAAAGAAATATCGGTGGTTCAACATTTGTTCATACAATTCTCACCACAGTATGCCACTTGAATCACCATTTTCTAGAATTTAACTGCAACTGAGTTTAAGAAGTTAGTCTCAGAGAAGAACATGTGATCAAGCCATACAAACTATGTAACTCACATGAAAATGCCTGAGAAGTTCTTTTAAGCTCTAGGTTTAAATACACATTGATTTTTGTAAATGCATCAGTCCAATATAGTAAGAAAGTAACATAGCTCCTATAATATTATCTCCTACACTCCTTTAACTCCTTACAGCTCTAAACCCTTAGTCCATTATCCAATACTCAAGAAAGAATTCATCAGCTAACCACATGCAGTACTCTATCTGCATTTGTAGTACTTATTCTATCTACCTTCATCATTTATTTTGTTTTATTTTTATGACAGGGTACCATTTCAGACTAGACTAGCCTGGAGCTCACCACATAGCAAAGGACTAGGCCACCATACCCAACGTTTCTAAGAGTAGACTGTTGAATGAAGTCACCCTCTGCTTTTTCTCTGAGCACAGTTTTCTTGCTGCTCTGCTAGATGAATTGCAATGAATGGCAATAGTGTTCGTGCAGTTAAGCCACAAGTATACAAAATTTGATTCTTCTTTGTTTCTTTCATACAAAATTCTAACAATTACAACTGATAAGAAAATAGCAGTTATCTAACAGTTCTGAACCACCTTAATTATGAATACAAGTCAGGACAAGCAACTTACCAATGAAACTGCTGTGCCCATACAAAAGCTGCAGTAGCTAAAAGGTCAACCCTGTCTTTCTGCCATCTAATTTTTGAAATATCTACAATGACTATTGTTATGAGGAGCACAAAAGACTGCCAACTGGAAATTAAATGAACATCACATATGTAAATCCTTCATATACTCTCGGTGGCTTAAAAAACACTATTGGCTTGGAATGTCTAAGCAATAAGCAAAGTGACTTGATACCAAGAACCCTATGAAGGATGTCTGCTTCCATGGTATGTGACCTAAGAGAAAAATGCAAGACCAAGCTTTTCTTTCTACAGGAGCCCAAGGGCTGAAGTTGTCAAGTCTCCGAGGAGAGGAGGCTCATCACTTACCTCATTCACACTGATGTCAAAACGACTAATATTTTGTTCTAAAATCAAATTCTTATAAAGAAAGAGAAAATCTCAAGGACTGGATTTACTTCAGGCTTCTTGTTTTCCAGCCTTGCCAAGAAGATGAGAAAACTCTTCCTTTCCATTTCCAGATTAGCCAGAATCAATGGTACCTACTTTATCAGGAGCTTCCTGAAAATTCCAGACATGAGGCAAAAGGTCGTTCCCATTTGCTGCTGTAGCTGTTGCTCAGATTTTATACTTTAATCTCTATCCTTTGTCTGGGTTTAACTTCTGTGGTTTAAAGCCCAAGTTCTTTGTTTTTATTTTTAGGTGTGAAGAATTTTTTTTTTCTTTCAGGCTTTAGCTTGTTAACTCTGCGTTTTCAACATCTCTATGTGAGTATTACCGATAAAGGCCTGGTGTTAACCTAGATGGTCTCTTCTTGAATTAGGCCCCTCACAACTTGATTTGCTCAGCACATCTTTACCACCACCACCACTGCCACCACCCCAACCCCTACACTTCTCCATTTTGCCCCAGGAATACAACAAAAGCCTAACACTTTCACTCTGCTTGAATAACAATAGGCTCATTGTAGTACAGACAACTAATAAGAATCTGAGTACTTCTTACCTTGCTTTAAAAGGATAGATGATGTTGAGGACCAGAAGGAGCTTGAAAGCACCCCAGGCAGTACCTAGGCATGCTATCCTGGAGGCAGTCTGGACTCTAGATAATAGCAACCCCCTTCTCTAGTTTCCTGCTATTAGGCAAGTTCTTTCACTTACTTGATCTGTCTCTTCTTTTGAAAATGGTGATACCAGTGAATCTCATGAAGCTGTTGTTAATTCTAAATATTTTAAAAATCATAATTATGATTATCTTTCTAGGTGACACACATGTTAAACTCACAAACGTGCTTAATAACTATAAACAGTTAATAGAAAGGAGCTTGACTGAGCTATGCTTAATTCTTCTGAAAATAAAAACAAATCATAAGTCAATGTCATCATGAAGAAGACCTGAGTTTGTTCCAGATTGTTCAGCATTGCAATATGTTTAAATTACAAAGGAGTTTGCAACCAGCTGGGCAGAAATTAAAATATTCTGAAGAGGCATTTGTGCTTCTCAATCTGACAGACTATTGAAATAATGTACTTCAAAGAAATGGGAAGTCCCCCATAGATCCCAAGTTAAGAGGAAGAAAAAGAACCAAACAAACTGGGAACGTATCCCAGAAAGAGATTCTACACACCTTTAACCACTTTCAGACCTCCTTACATGATAAGACTGAAGTCCAGACAATGAGTCTGTGGTGGGCAAGGCCACACCTTTCTTGACTGAGATTGCTTAGATGTGCATGTCCTTGGCCTTCTATTTAAAGTTCATATCACTTTGCTATCTGGAATGTTGACTAGGTGGAACAAAGGGTTGTTGAATCTCTTTGTCCGTCTTCCCCATGTAGCCACTGTTAGGTCCAAAGAAATGCCCCTAAAAAATGTCAGTGTTGGTGACAATATCTTAAAAAGAGTAACTCTGACCAGGCAAACAGAAGGATCATTACTGGGCAAACAAAAGCCTAAATTACACATTCCTTAGGACTCTTATAAGGTAGGTTTCAGTGTACCAGGAAAACTGCTGCCTACTTCATCTTCCCCGATGTTCAACTACCTTGGAAAGGGCATCTAGTTCTTGGCTAAAGGGAACAGCCTGCATCAGTTCAAAGACCCCCATCCTTTGACAATCACAGAAAATCCACATGCTTTCCCATCAAATTTCTGCCTTCTCTTCCAGGGGCATGGCAGTTTGTTCCCCCAATAAATCTTCCTTTCTACCTACAGAGTACTTCAGTGGTTTCATTGCACCTTCACTTCTAATCGCATTGAATACATGGGGCCACAGGTTGTGGCATCCAAATCCTATAACAGGGTTACCAGATACGAAGGGTACTGTTAGACTCCTGCTTCAAAGATTTCTTGAACAAAATCATTTGCGCATTTGTGCTTTGTAGTTTGTTAGGCTGTGTTCAGATCAATTGCTGTCCTTTCCAATATATTTTCTTTGACATTAACAGTATTTTGTCAAACTCTGGGATCATAATACATGTCTGGTTTTTGTAGCACTTTCTCAGAGAGGAAAGTCTGCATAGGTTTTGTGGGTATTTTGTCTGCTTTCTAAAAATATCTGAAGGCAGCATCATATATCTTTAGTAATATTTGTTATGCAAGGAAAGTCAATAAGATGTATATTTTGCTTTCAGAGAAGAGAAAAACAGCCACATTTCAAAGGTCCCTGTGAACTTATATGCCTTGGCTCTTGAACTAAAGCTCTCACTAGTGAGTTTAGAGGGAGGGGAGAGGGAAGCCAGTGGA
>LOEQ01011876.1:52213-62928 GCA_001685075.1 Bramus lutescens
TGAGAAAGGTCACTGCTTGTTAACACTGAAAGTTCTGATTAACTAAAGCATGTCATATAGACTCATGAAATTTGGGCGCTAATATTCAGGGCATCACCAACACTGGAATTTTCCAGCTCCATCTTCCATGACTCAACAGAGAAGCTAGACAAGCAACAGAGCTCTTCATAGTTTTGGCCTCTAATTCCCAAAGACAAGGTTGTTCTCTCTGGCCCTCAGGTATTAAGAAGCCTCAATCCCTTATTTTCATTGATCAGCTAATGTCAAATATCTATTTGCCACTGGCAAGAAGCCAGAAGCCCCAGTTTGAAAACCACCCTCAGGAGACACGGGTTATAAAATAAAATTCTCAGTGCCAGGCACGGGTTACCTCTCTCTGAGTTATTGATCACAGAATTCCCCAGAAACATCCAAACAACACAGGTTGTTGGCATTTCTCTAGGTTGCCTATTATAACTACATGGAAAGACCCTGTCGCTGAAGACACGGCACACTTTGGTTGCAGGACACACAGAATTCAGTGCTGAACTGAATAGGAAGCTCACTAACCTGGAAGGCAAGACGGGTGCCCTCTGATGCAATGCTGGAAAGAGTGCTCATGGGAGTAACTGTAGTAAAGGAAGCGGGCCTGCTTTTCGTCCCACCCGGCTCCCGCATGGCTAGCTTTACACCTGAAATAACAACACACAAATGTATTCATTTAAACACTGCCTGGCCCATTATATCTAGCCTCTTCTTGGCTAACTGTCCCCTTGATTGGACTTGAAGTCCACATGAGACACTTCTTGTCTTGGATCATAAATCCAGAAAATTTATGGCTAGGAAAATCATAGAAACTAGAGGATAACCCTTGATAGATATCTTAGATTAATGGTAATTTTGTCAAATTGCATTTTAAATATTTATTTCCATAGCCATAGATTTGTGTTCTTCTTAACCTTAGTAGAGACGCTTCTTACTGCAGTGGACAGTGATGAATACAGAGACAGATTTCTCTTCAAAGTGCCGAGAAGAGTGGCTGATTTCTTTATCTGTATTTCTAACCTCTCCCTGAAAGGTCAGGGAACACTGCGGAAGAAAGAGCAGGAAGAATGTGAGAGCTGGAGGGTGGGGAGGACGCTGTGAAACGCTGTCTTACGGTTGCCCCACGGCTGGTGGGCTCATAGCAGCCACAGTTGCCTGCACAAGACTTGGACAAGGTCAAGCCTATCAAAAAGTCCAGTATGGAATGGGTGAGAGGCTCTGAAGACCTCAAGACAATTGAGGAACCTACCAGCAGTTGATGGTTACTGAAGGAAGGAGAGTGACTTTCCCTGGGGTGGGCGTGAAAACTGGGAGTTGTCCCCATCCCAGTAGAAGAACTGACGTCCGTGAACACAGGGTCAGTGCTGGCTGAAATTAGTATGCTAACGAGAGTAAAGAGGAAGAGAACATGAGGTTGGGAAGGAGAAGAGTAGGAGACACAGGTAGGAGTCATGGCATTTGTCTCACCAATCCTCATCATCCCTGTCACAGGCTGGGTTCCTCTGCAAGCAGAGGAGGGGGAGTTTCCTGTGTAGGATGTCAATAAAAGGCAGCGCTTGGGGAGATACCACTACAGCAGGCAGCTGTAGTGACAGATTGACGGACACCCTGGGTGGCTCATCACTGTGTTTACCACAGGCAGATACAGAACACTGTGTGAGCCCCATGCCTCAGAAGCAATTAATAAATCACAGCTCTGATCCCACCTGACCATTTCTGTGATCTTGATTCCTGTGCCTGTTTGAGAGGCTCCCTGTCTGTATCCTTGGCTTCAGGGAACTCAGGTAAAAGCTGATAGGCACAGACAGAGCCTCCAGAAACCCAGACCAGACTTTTTATGTTATGTATTTTTAAAAATATTTTTATAGCCTTGTCCTTCCTGGGCCTTTCCAGGAACAGTAGATCATGCAGAGATTTTACTGAAATGCTTGGAACCTGGTCCAACGCAGGAAGCCCCAGGAGAAGGATGCATTGCCCGCAGCCTTTTTTCTTCTCTTAGCTTTTGTGAGCTTCGCATTCAGCGCATAGGACTCTGGGACCAACTGCTTCTGAGAACCCCAGCTATAGTGCAGTGCAGTACCCCGAGCCAATAAACTGGCTTAATGCTAACATCAGAAGGAGGGTTGCCCACGAGGAAACTTCAGCCATCTCCTCAGATGCAAGCTCGAGGGGGCCAACTTAATCATCCTCAACCCTGTACAGGAGAAATTAGGATGAGGGAACGTCACAGGTAGCTGTGAAGGGGAGGCAGAAGTGATCAGAGCTAAGCTTCCGAGACAGGGTCGGGAAGATACGGAAGCCGGACAGACAGCTCAGGTTCCCTTCACTGAGAGCAAAGGGCTAATCGCACTAAAGAGTTCATCCTTTCTCCTTTTCCATCTCTGGCATTGCCGGGAACAAAGGAGTAGAGTCAGAGCAACCTTCATTTGACATTCCTGGAGGGACTGCATGGCATGATAACCCTAAGGGTACAATAGTGGCATGCCTATCTTGGCAGTAACCAACAGTCTTCTAATTTGTCTTAAGACCTCTTCAAGAAGGAAATCATGCCTGGTAATGGAAACCTCTCCAATTACCACAGCTCGTAAAGTCATAGGTCTTAGAAGAAGACCTACAACTGTTACATGACTTAAACAGCATAATCCCCATCTACACTCTAAATATTTGCCCTTATGCCCACAGATAAGTATAGTCCTCAGCCTGCATCGAGAAGACCATCTCTTTGCAACAGATAGAGATCATTATAGAAAATCATAACCAATTAAAATAAAATGCAGAGCTACAGAACCAAGTCCCAGAGAGTTGCAGTGCTGAGCCCCAGGGGATGCATCTACAGAACATTCCCACACCTAAGACTCAGGAACATTGGAGAAGAAATGTCAGAAGTTACAAGTTTCACTCATAAAGTCTCACAACATGACTGTCTAAACACAACCTGAACAAGGACAACAACAGACTTGCGAATGAGGATGGAGGAAGCCCAAGAGGCCTCAATACTACACAAAGTACAGGCAACGAAGAAATACTGAAAGTGGGGGAAATAGTCTTCCCCAGGAAGAGCACAACAATTGGTTAGCCACTATCAAATGGTCATCCCTAAAAAAAGGCATACAAGTAACATTAGACAGAATGATCAGGTTGTGTATGTACTTTAAAAAATTCATATATGTATGTACCAATAGTTAACAGGGAAAGGGGGCCATGCATTTGAAAGAAAGCCAGGAGGAGAATATGGGAGCATTAGGAGGGGGTGTGTAAATGATACAATTATAACCTCAAAATTTAAAGAAATAATTTTTACATTCTTCATTATGAAACTGCGTGAACAAAAGAACCATGCTGGGTTGACTCACAGCTCTCCTCTCCAAAGGCAGAAAAAGTAGAAAAAGTGTAGGTAGGACTCATTGTGAGAATTTAAGCAGCTCTTTTTCAGTGTTAGCGTTTTTCTTAGCAGGGTCCCTCCACAAACCTCACAAAAATAAGACTGAGGAAGCATCCACAATTTGGGCAACATTGGAGCCACATTTATTGGCTGTAAATTGATGGAGACAAAGTCCCGTGGAGATAGCAGGTATAATTTATTGTATGATATACATTTTAATGCTTTTATTGGAATCTAGCCAACATGAAATAAAGTTCACTTATTTAATATGTAGAACTCAACAGGTTTGAGCACATATAGCCACCACAAAATATTTGGAAAATTTTAAGAACCCTGAAAAGAAACTCCATAACCACCAACAATCAGACCCCTCCCCCTAGTCATAGGTAACCACTATTATGGACATTTGGAAATAACTTGGTCTGCTGGGATTGACTTCTTTCACTAAATATAAAACTTTCAATGATTGGCCATAGTGCAATTGGTTCAACACTTTACATATTTTTGCTTCTAAATGACTGACAGATACTACATTTGACTTATTCATTCATAAGTTCATATTTAGGCTAGTTCTACTTCTTGAACATCACAATATAAAGTATAATTATTCTCAATCAGTGTCCTTGTTTGTGTTAAATGTGTTTTGTTATTATTGCATACATACCTAGGAGCAGAATGCTGGCTCCTTTGGTAATTATACATTGAACAAGAAGAGTACTGCCAAACTTTTCCAAAGTGGTTGCACTATTCTTCATCCTAGACAATAGTGTATTGTTCTTCTCACCTCATGATATTATATTTTAAATGATGACCCTTTGAGTATAGTTAGCAAATAACTTTTACCCTGTATGAAGGCACTGTGCCTTGTTATTGTTTCTGCAAAATTGGAGATCTTAAGTATTCTATGGAAAAAATAGTATAGACCCCAATGTTTTCTCATTTTTAAATTGGGTTAACTTTACTTAGTTATACAAATCCCTTAAATATTCTAGAGACAGATTTCTATTTCTGTGCATACTTTACAATTTACCTACTCTGTAAGTTGTGCATTCATTTCTTGATAGTACCATTTGCCACAGGAAGCTTTTTAATTTTATCTGAGCTCAATGTTGTTTATTTTTCTTTATTTTTATGTGGTTTTTAAAATTTTTTTGAGACGAGGTTTCTCTGTAGCTTTGGTGCCTGTCCTGGAACTAGCTCTTGTAGACCAGGCTGGCCTTGAACTCACAGAGATCTGCCTCTGCCTCCGGAGTGCTGGGATTAAAGGTGTGTTCCACCACCTCCTGACTTATTTTTATGTGTTTTTATAACTAAAAAAAAACCCTTGCATGTTAAAGATGTGTTCTTAAATATTTTTCCAGATTTCAGTTTCAGTTCCTCCAATAAGTCCATGATCCATTGGATCATTTTAATATATAGGAAAGGGGTCCAATCCATACTTTTACATTTGGCTGCCTGTTGCCCTAGATGACTAGCCCTTCTCCCATGGAATTATCTCGATATATTCACCAAGAATCAACAGGTAGGTTTGCAGAAAGGGTTCTTTCCGTGTAGCACTTCATGTAAGCCTGAGTTCAGATGCCAATCTATGTGCATGCTCAGCAAGGCAGTATGCATCTGCAACCCCAGTGCAGGGAAGACAGGTGGGTGGTTTCTAGAACACACTAGAAAGTCAGTCTAGCGAAACTGATGAGCTCAGTGAGAGATTCTGCCTCAAAGAAAAATGAGGTAGGGAGCAATTGAGGAAGACACTCGCCATTATTGACCTCTGCCTTCACATACACATGAATATACTCATCAACATATACACATATACACCACTCGCATGGACACACACAAAATTAATTGACATGAAAGTGAGGATTTTGTTTCTAGCCAGATTTCCAGTTCTGTCATCTTTTTCTGCAAATATTCTAATGTTGCTTTCTTTGCAGTTCAATAAAATTATATTACAGAGTATCATATTTCCTTTAACCATCAACCTGTTGATAGAGAGTGGCTCCATACCTTAGAATCTGTGAGCACTGCAGAAGTAAACACAGACATGCTTTGCTGACTTGGACTCCTTTGAGTAGATACTCAGAGTTAGAATAGTTGGGTCATATGGTAAGGTCCTTGTTTCCCCACACCCCCTTGTGTTCTTTGTCATTTGCTCTCCTGCTGATGGCCCTTCTGGCTTTGGTAAAACAGAATTACACATTTGTAATCTACATTTCCCCAATGGCTAAGGATGTTGAACATCTTTTCAGATATTTTTTTTTCCTTTTTTTAACATACATCTATTTTGGAGTCTGGGTTACCTCACACAAGATTTTTTTTTAACTCCATCCATTTATCTGCAATTTTCATTTTTCTTTCTACTTTGTATTTTTCTTTATGGAAAATTTATTGAAATACTCCGAGGAAGGAGAAATAAAATATTCTATTATAGAGATATAAAGGCAAAAAAACAATAGGGGGACTAAAAAGGGAAGAAGTGGAAGAGAAAGCTAAATAAAGGATTATAGGGAGGGACAACTAACATGAAAGGCCATTTGAAAAGCTATATGGAAACCTACTACTGTAGAAGAATCCATATATATANTATATAAAGAATCTAAATGGAGCCACCAAATAATAGGGGGAACAATGCCCCAGTTAGACATCTTATATCAACAAGTAAAACCTCCAAAGCCAGGAATATATTATATCTTGTTGAGTCATTGGCCAAAGGAGTCCCATAGAATCTCCCCAACATCATCATCTATTGCCAAGGCTGTGGTTTCTCTTCAAACCTGATGGCAAGACCCTATTGCTGAACACTTATAACTGTTAACAAGCATGGAGAAGTTGAACTGATGCCCAGATAAAATCTCTACTCCCTCCTGATCAGTGTTAATGTTATTGGAAGAAACTCTGCCCACTAGGAGAAAGGTAAACAACAAAATTGCCCAGTCACAAATTCTGTAAAATATAACAGTGAACTACCTGCAAGTTACACTGGTATGATTGCAGCACAGATATTATGGGAGTAGCCATTGGTTGGATTCAAGGGGAGGGGGAGTAAAGGGGAGGGGATCAGAGAAAAAATGTATAGCTCAATAAAACAAGACCCATTCCATGAGATGGAGCCCATACCTGATACTGCTCAAATGGGCAAGAACCTGATACTAAATAGATCATGGGAGTAAAGGAAAACTAATATCATTATTCTGCCAAAGAAACAGCAATAAAGTGACCCCAAATGACATGTTGCTGTAGTGTGGGTCATTATCTCAACCCATAGTAAAGAAACTTCTTGCAGTAGATTAGAATTGACACAAAGACCCACAGCTGGACAATGTGCAGGGAGTGAGAGACCGTGGGGACACTCATCCCTAAGTGGAATATCTTTATCAAAACCTTCCCCTCATGTCTCAGGGATCTGTGCAGAAGAAGAAGCAGAAAGATAGTAAGAACCAGAGGTGGTGAATGATGCTGAGGAAACAGTGTTCTCCACACACAAAATGACTGGTGCACATAGGACAACTTAGAAACAGGCAGCGCGAATGAAGACTTACACAGGTCAAGCCCTACGGGGTCCCAGCACTGATGGAGGAGTGTATATGGGATGCACACCTAACTCAGAAGTTATCTATAGTTGATGCTCCTGACAAAGGTAAAATTCGTTTTCTTCAATGAAGTATCCCTGGGTTAGACCAACCACACTCCAAAATGGGCCCTGTGCCAACACAATCTGTGCTCAAACATGGTTGTGTGTTTTATTTACTCATTCATTTATGAATATTATTTTGCTTTGTTTTTAAATTATTTATTTTGTTTTTTCAGGATAGGGTTTTTCTATGTAACAGTCTTGGCTGCCCTGGAATTGCTTTAGTAGACCAGGTAGGCCTTGCACTCACAGAGATCTGCCTGCCTCTGCCTTCTGGGTGCTGGGATTAAAGGTGTGCGCTACCACTACCAGGCTTGTCTTTGAATTTTAAGGGAGAGAAAAAATGTAAAGTTAGGTAATTAGGTGGAGGTGGATCTTGGAGGAGTTGGAATATGGAAAGAATATGATTAAATTATACTATATAATAATTTCGAAGAATGAGTTTTTTATAAAGAAACAACAACAAAAAATAAGGTTATTCTGGATGCGGACAAGAGACTGTTAGGCACTGTTCATGAGCATGTAAACTAGTCCAGCTACCATGGAAGTCAGTATGGTGGTTTTCCTAAAAACCCTAAAATTACAGTTACAATGTAGCCTAGATATTTCACTCCTGGGTAGCTAGTTACCAAGTCTCTAGTTAGTATGGAACAGACATGTGCACATTAATGTTTTTTGCAGAACTACTCATAACAGCTAAGTTATGGAACCAATTTCAGTGTCCATCATAGAGCAATGAATGAAGGAAAGTATATATATATGTGTGTGTGTGTGTGTGTGTGTGTGTGTGCATGCGTGTATGCATATATACACGTATATATGGATTGAAGGAAAAATACATAAATGGATTATATATTTATATTATATATGTATATATTTTTTCAGTATTAGAGAAAAATGAAGCTGTGTAGGTTTAAGAAAAAACTGACACAAATATAGACAATAATATTCACAAACGCTGTGAGTTCTTAGAAAGGCAACCATTACATGCTTTCTCTCATTTGTGGATAGTAGATTTATAGAAATACATAGAATCACGTATATATAGATAGCACAAAACTGGAAGTAACTAGCTATAGAAACAAGGGAGTAAAGGGAAGGGAGGAGAGGGAGAGAATATGGGACTAATACGGGAAATTGTTCTTGTGTAAAACAGCACCATGTACAACAAATATACACAATTAAATATTATTAAATAAAGGACTGGGGTTGCAGTGGGTAGATAGCTTGCTAAAGAAGCATCTTGAGTGTTTGAGTTTGAAGGCCTAGCATTCACATAAATGCAAGGCATGGTGGCACACACCTGTAATCCTAGCACCAAGGAATGGAGATAAGTGAATCCCAGAGGATTGTTGGCCAGCCAGTCTAGCTGAAATGACAAGGTCAGGTTCAGAAAGACACTGTCTCAAAAAATCATCGTTATCTTCATCATCAAATAATAATAATAATAATTAATAGTAATAATAAAAATGAGAGAAATGAATGAAGAAGCCATCTTGATGTCAACGTCTAGTCTCCAAAAGCCAGCCTCTGACCTCCACACAGGCCAATGCGCCTGTACATACAACTACACACTTGCATCTAGCTACATAACGCACATATGCACATGTATATGAATATTATTAAACAAAGAGTTACAAGTTTTTTAAAAATTAAGAAATAAAACACAATACTCGTAACTGTTTCCACTGTCTATGACCAAGCTTGTGGTAATACCAGCTCACAACTGGCATGTACTAACCGACTCGCAACAACTAGCCAGTTCCCACCAAACTGTCCTTCTTCTTCCTTCTCCCTCACGACTGGCTCTCTCTTGTCTAACCCCTGTAATCTAACTTGCACATCAGAGTTCAGAGTGAGAACTTTTCATAGGCCAGGTGTGGTTAGGGTTAGGGTAAGGATTAGGGTTTGAGTTAATCTTAGGGTTAGGCTTAGGGTTATATTTAGGGTACTTTTCGCATGAACCATTCCATTCACCTTCTTACTGAGTTGTCATTTTCTTTTATCAAGTTGTATCTTCTACGAATATTAGTATTTTTTTAATATTTACTCACTTCTAGTTCATTGCCGTGACAAACAGAGTAGTTCTCCCAGTAGCCAGTGGAGTGTGCCCTCATTCCTTCTTTCCGACATTAGTCAACGGCATTCTTGCCAATTGCTGAATGGCCGACATGTTCAGTATGTGTGTATGGCTTCATTAAAATGACTCTACCTGTGACGATTACAATATGATGTACATGCCCTTGAAATAATTGAAACATTTATATCTTATCGCTCAAACCTCACTACTGCCTGAAAATATTAAATTAACTCATCACTTAAAATAATTACTCCTGTTGAGGCAACTCTACACTTAGGGAGATTGGCAGCTGTGTTTCACTTGCTTTTCTGTCATAGAGCCCAATAAAGCATCTGACACAGAGAAAAATTTCCTCATTAATCTCATAATTTATTTCTGTGTTGTTATTTTATTTTAGCTTGTGAGAATATAAAGATGTCCAGTTTTCTTTTCAGAGTAGCAAAAGTGCTGATTTTCATCTCAGGCTTTTTGTGCACAGAATTGTGTTGGGGCTTCCTATGTATCCCATGGTGTATCTGTCAGAAAAATATTTCATTACTTCCCCCCACCACAGTGAGAGAATACTTAATGACTATGTAAGGGTGGAGGGTTTCTTGTGGCTCATGGTTTAGGAGGCAGTCCATCATGACAGGGAGGGCATGGCACTGGGGACACTTATGGCTTTGTTAGCGGGATCTTGCTTCATAGCTTGCTCACAGAGTTGCTATTGACCAAGGAGCTGAGAGACGGAGAAGGGGAACATAGGCTATAACCCTAATGCCTGCCTGCTAGCGACCTATTTCTTCCAGCTAAGCCCCACCTCCTAAGGGTTCTGAAACCTCCTAGAACAGCTCCACCAAGTGTTCAAGCATGTGCGTCTTGGCGGGTGACTTACATTGAGACCATAACACAAAGCGGGTTTAAACTGACCAGTTGACAGTTGAGGAACCTGGGACTCAGAGTAGCTTTTGGGTCTTTCAAATTCACAGAGATATTAGATAATGACATTAAGATTAATGCAAAAAAGCATTTTGTGTACGGTTATTGACAAGTGGCTCTGCTGCCAACTCTAAGTCATTGTTCAGTAAGGCCTTTTAGCCTTCAAAGTTTATGTGGAGCTTCAAACATCAGAATAACACAGGTTTCCTCTTGGATTCTGTTGACAGTGTGTCTCAGAATTCATTTTTTCCATCTAAGAATATTTAAGCTCCTTGTTGACTTTTCCAAATCAAATAAAACTTATGCATGTGTTTTTCCAGCACCATATGCCTTCAAGGGTATCTTCTTTTTAAATTCCAGAACTTAGTAGGGGAGGAAATCTGAAGACAGTTTATTCAGTGAAGTGCTTTCTTTTCACCAAGTTTCATCTCTAAAACCCCTTTTTATTGTTTTATTGAGCTATATATTTTCTCTGCTCCCCTCCTTTTCTCTCCCCTTCCCTCTACCCTCTCCCATGATCCCCATGCTCCCAGTTTACTCAGGAGATCTTGTCTTCCCATGTAGATTAGATCCATGTAAGTCTCTCTTAGGGTCCTTTTTGTTTTCTTTTCTTCTTTCTTTCCTTTCTTTCTTTCTTTCTTTCTTTCTTTCTTTCTTTCTTTCTTTCTTTCTTTCTTTCT
>LOEQ01011879.1:0-12745 GCA_001685075.1 Bramus lutescens
TGGGCCAATCAGTTTTATAACTTATGGAGCTCTCTGTGTGATTTTCTTTGGGACATGCCGGCTGTGGGGTACCGGGCGGGATGGAAACCCCAAGCAGGCCCCCTATCACTATAAAAAGCAAATAAAATGTGTAACACAGTAGTGACAAGGAGAATTGTGTGATATTGAGTCTGCACTGGAGGTGTTAGAGTGGCTGGTTCATGAGAACATCAAGGTCATATCCATCAGTAGGGACCTTCCACCTCCCCAGGGATGGAGTAAGACTTCAGAATGCATCATTCCAGGTTTTTATTTGGCAAAGAGAGACAGCTGTAGTTATTTGAAGCAGAAAGAATTTGAGGACACAGAGTTAACTGCATAGGTAATTGGGGATGCAGGCAGGGCACGTCCAGGCTGAGCCCTTAGGAGACCCCCAGGACAAGGTGGAGCTTACCAATTGGGAGAACAGCTACCTCTTTCAGGAAGGTAAAAAGTCAGAAGGCTGCTGGGGATTCGGGAATTTATATTGCCTCCCCATCAACCGCCTCCTGATTCCCATGACATGCCACCAGATTTTGTCCCACAGATGTTTTCCTAGTGAAATATGGTCACTTGGTCAATTCATCTCTAATTCATCCTGCTCTCTAAAATATGCACAGATGCATCTAAATGGAATTATGTTGATGGCTAGATCCCCACTGTCATAGAATCTGGGAAATGTCACTTTTAGATTTCTAGGCTTAAGGGAGATTTGCAGGAAGGAAATGAAAGGGTACATGGAGCTCAGTCATCTGTGTCTGCTTCTTGCTGCTGTTGTGGTTGAAAACATAATAAATTATCTTTCTATTCTTGAGGTCAGAGCTGAAGTCACTGAATCTTACAAGGCTAAAAACTATGTCAGAGGTACATTCCTTCTGGGGGTTCTGGAGAAGAAACCTTCCATCAAATAACTTTCCCTGTTTTTAGAGTCTTTCCGCATTCCTTTGACCACATCATTCTGCTTTCAGATTCTCTTATCACATAATTCTGTTTGACTTTGACCTTCATATCCCCTTCCTATAAAGACCCCAGTTTACAGGGTTGTGTGGGAAGTCCTTCTGTATATGTGTTGCTTTTATTGGTTAATGAATAAAGAAATTGCTTTGGCCTGCAGTAGGGCAGAATAGAGCTAGGTAGGGAAAACTAAACTGAATGCTGTGAGGAAGTAGGCAGAGTCAGTGAGCCACCATGTAGCTGCCATGGGAGGAGACAGACGGTGGAACCTTGCTTGTAAGCTATAGCCACATGGCAATACACAGATTAATAGGAATAGGTTAATTTAAGATGTAAGAGCTAGCTAGAAATATGCATAAGATATTGGCCAAACAGTATTGCAAATAGTATAGCTTCTGTGTGGTTATTTTGATTCCAAGCCAGGAATGAACAAGCAGCCTCCCACAACAACAGAGGGTTAAGTAGATACCCAAGGACAATCGCCTGTCTCCAGATTCTTAACTTCATCTCTTTGTAAAATCTCTTCTGCACAATATAATACACATATAAGGATTATGGCATTGATATCTTTGGTGGAATGGAAGGCATTATTCAGCTACCACATCCCAACTAGTAAAAAAGGAAATATTCAGTGACTAGCTGCTATGTGCTAGAAAAAAAATATATTCTGCATTAAACATACCTTCCTGTTATAAATGAGAAAGGAAGTAAAAAGGTTAGAATACTGTCTCACCTCTTGGTGATAAAAAGGAATGAATTATTAAGGCCCAAAAGGGGGAAGAAATAGAGCTCATGACTTACAACTGTAATCCACATCCAGGAGCCTGAGGCTGGGTGTTTGTAAGTTTAAGGTCAATTTGGACTAGGCCATGAGGCTGTTATAAACCAAAACCAAAACCAAAATATAAGGAAGAACCTTAAATTTACATTGCTAAGTGGATGAAGTTTGAACACAGGCTGCGTGTTTCCAAGTATGCAGCATTCTGAGGAAGTGAGAACTTAGAATGTTCAGAGATCCCCACAGTGTTGGGGGTAGGGCAGAATGTGTGAACAAAATGGAGCCCCTGCCACTGCATCCATGAAGAATAGCTTTAAAATTTTTTGATGCTATAAACTACCTGTGACAAATATTTTTATGCATGTACGCTTCTACAATTTCTAGACTATTTCTGATACAGTATTTCTGGGATAAGCCTTAGAGTCACATGGCATCACCTTTAAAAGCCATTTCATGTGTTTAGCAGGGTGAGTGGCTTGCTGACAGTGACTTACAGCCACTCATGAGGAGAGTTGCCTGTACTTCCTTTACACATTGTTTTCATTGGTATCATTTTCTTTCTTAATGGCACACTATGCAGGTGAACTGGCTCTTTGAACCATTGGACTTCTGGCCTTATGCATTGAACCAAGCTTCTTCCTAGTATACATACACACATACAGTCTTCCTCTCCAAAGGAAACAACTAAAGCTTGTGCAAGAGAATGAGGTGGGTAGCCCATGAAAATCAGCAAATGCTACAATCAGAGCTTCCCTGTTGTCCCAAGAACTGATCACTAAACACCAATGAACACATCATTGAGATGTGTACATAAAGCCACTCAGTACTTTTTAAAAGGGTTCTTTAGTTTGTACTTCAAAATACACACTGGTATGTCAAGGGCTGTGGAATTATATAAAGGGAGGTGATAATTAGCGTTCAGAAGTCAACCCACCAGAGGAATGATTCTCTGATGGAGGAGAATCCTATCTAGGCAGGGCCTACAGGACCACCGACTCTGGAAGCTGTTGCTCCAATCTGTAATTTCACATTTTCTAAAGCAGTTATGGTGTCTCCCCAATGCCTGCACTGTAGTGTCCAGTTTTATATAATATGTATGTATAATCTCATGATTGCCACTCATTCTTATGGGCACATTTACCCATAGATGGTCAGAAAGATGACTTCTCATTAAGCTGTATAATTTTAATATATAGAAAATATACTAGATATGCTTCATAACTAGATCCATTGTCCCAAGAGGACTGTAAGACACTTAAAAGCCTGCTTTATTCCTTTTACTCAAACTACACACAATTAGTTCATTTTCACCTCAGAGCAAGTTCAAACTAGACTAAATGTTTCTGTAAATAGATCTTAAGCTAAAAACTTCAAAGATACGCATAAGGTCAGAGTCCCCAGTGTCTAACCAAGGTTATTAACACAAAGAAACCTAAAAAATTCATGCCAATTCCTTGCTTGCCAAGTCTATCTGATAAAAGAACTATGTCTTACAGCTTGTCTCAGTGGGTCCTGTGTCCCTGGTCTCTGGTCACAGTCTTACACCAGAAACCTTGAAACTTTGTGTTGCCATGGTAAATGGCTCTTCCCTTATCGCTAACCCAAGGAATGTGCTGTGACCAATGAGATGTGAATCTTGTAACTTTTTATTGCCTTAAACCTCCTGTTTAAAAAAATGTATTTAAGTCATTTCAACAAAGAAGCAAGAGAGACTTGAAACAGATAATTGGAACCAAAGATTTAGAACTACAGGATTGAAATTCAGGAATGAGAGCTGGAGAATTATAGACAATTAGGACAAGAGAGTTAGAATTGAAGACAAATAAAAGCTAATGACCCTTAGACCGTAGATGTGAGTCTTTACCCCTCAAATAAAAAAGCCTTAAGCTCAGTTTTACTTCATTGTAGACTTCTTCCTGGAATCCTGGCTACTATAGTCTTGAGAGCAGGCCTTTCAAGCCTATTAATACTGGTGCTTAAAATAAAAGCACTTGCTAGTTGTAATGTGGGTGCTCTAATACTGATAACTTGTAATGTCTGTTCTAGCTTTGTTTTTTTCCCATTTTAAAAGCTTATTTAGATGTTGAAAAAAATTTCTACTTTGACTGGCATGTTTTGTACTCCTGGGTCAGTGTAGTCCATTAAGGACAACTGAATTTTACAGAGACTTGGCATAGTTACGTGGTAATTCCAGAGATGCTTACACTTTGGAGAACTGTGATTTAGAAAATCCTTTTAAATAATTGTTTTGGCACATGTTGTTGATGCACAAGGACCATTAAGTTTGGGGACACTGAGAGAAGAGAGGTTCCATGATTGATCATCCATTTAAGTTCCCAGGAGGCTCTCTTTGACCTTGGAGAAATGCTTTACTAAGCACACCTGTTGCCAGTGTTTTGGTGGAGTGATTGCTTGGCCCACTGTGTAATCTGGCTATAGGATGCTATTCTTTCTCTGAAAAAGGATCGTGAAGAAGGCACTGCTTAATAAGAAGAGAATTCAGCTCTGGGTTATGCAAGGAACCTGAGGGCCTCCTCCACCACAGTCCTACTGTATAATCAGCTTGCTTTGCTGGTTCGAAGTGTATCATGTTCCATCCCTTTCCTGCAAGGATTGGCAAGGAACTACTCTTAGGAAATTCCCTGGAGGAAGAATGGTGGCCTCCTGCCTGACAGGAACACAGGAGTCCTCCCCCTCATGTCTCAACAAGCCTCAGTTTCTCCTTGGGAAAGCAAGTGTCCACGTGTATATGCAGAAGGATAAGGACTGGATTCAATATGTAAGGCCTGAAGCCCAGGGGCTCCATGAGCCAGTTCAGCTGCAGCTGTAGAGGCATCAAATGCCCTGTCAACAGAAACAAGACTCCTTAGAAGAAGCATGAGGAGTTAGCATTCATAGAGGGCTGTGTGAGATGGGTACTGAGCTACATGTTTTATGTGTGTTGATTTGCTTTTCCTTGGAAAATAAGAGAAGGCCAGGGAGACTTTCCTGCTTTCATTGTTTTTGTGGTTTCCAGGGGCTCCTATTTGGGAGTGACCCATTCGGAGTCCAGTATGTCCCCTGTACATGAAATCTCTATGGCACCACCTGTCTATATGTGCCTCCCATGACTACAACATTACCTGCGGTGGAATAAGACCACTGCAGGGATTTGCCATGAATGTGTTTGTGCAGACCAGAAATTCCTGGATTCTTTCACACTTTCTCTATGTGTTTTTCCTACACTTAGGTCTGTTCTGTTCCTGAGCCCCAGGGTTTCTCAGCCTTTACTAGGTCATCACACAGGGTAAGTACCCGGGTTTCTCTCTACCCCAGGCCTCTGCTACAAAGTTCACTGTCAGTCCAGCTTTAATTATTTGGTTTCAAATAGTCATATTTGCATGCACAAATATTTGAGGAATTGCAATGGTAATTAGCAGATGTACATTTTTGAGATTATTTTAAAACTCTTTTCTTGAGTTGGAGAGGTGACTTAGCGGTTAAGAGTGTGTGCTGCTCTTACAGAGGACGTGTGTTTAGCACCCATGCCAGATGGCTCACAACTGCCTTAACACAGGCTCCTCTGGCCTCCATGGACAACTGAAATTTACCATCATACAGATGCACATACATAATTTAAAAATTAAAGATACCAAATACGTTTAAAATGTATATTTTTATCATTTCTTCTCAAAACAGAGGAGTTCATTAACTAGTAGAAATAGAAAGAAATGGAGGTAGGTTCGAGTAGGTAATTAATTGTTTTTCTCTTCCTTTCTGTCTTATTCCGTCTGCCATGTTTCCAGGTCTAAAGTTAGCTTGAGCCAACATTCTGTAAGATACTGTCTTTGAATATAATTAAAAGCCGTCACTTTGATAAAACCCTAACTAAGCAGTTAAAAGCGCCTGTATTTTTTTTTCCTCCCCCGTGTTTATCTGGTTTGTGTGTGCACTTCTCCTCTGAGAGGCTTCAGCTTGGGAGGAATTGGAAAACACTTATTAGTATCATTATCTGAGGAAGTCATTATCTGAAAAGGTCGCATTGCCGGATGTAGTGGGAGGATACAGTAAGGTGAGATGGATGCCTGTCCTCCGGAACAGGGCAGAGCTATGGAGAGGGACCAGAAGCGGGCTGGGCTGAACAGGCGTTGGTTGGATAGCAAAGCACGCACTGTAACTCACGCACCGTTTTCAAAGCCCCCATTCTTCCTGGTTTGCTCAGGCCAATGTTTCCAACTAGCTGCTGTGGAGTGGGAGCTGTGTGGATTTCTTGTTAATCAAGCTAATGACCACATTGCTCACTTGCCGTGGTTTGAAGTGACCACAGACTGCCTGCGTCCAGGTGCTTCAAATCGGGTTTTAAAAGTTTTGTTGTTGTTATTGTTGATTTGTTTTTCTATTTTCATCCAAAGTTTACCACCTTTGTGGGATGAGAGAAGCATCTCTGAAGTTATAAAAAGCAAACCGTGTTCCTACCCTAAATTTCTGAGGTAATTTCATTGCAAGACTAAGGTGAATGCGTCCTTGAGGGGACCATTTCCCAGACTCCCTTAATTTAGCTGGAGAGATAAGGGTGCATTACACCGCTCAAAATGGGAAAGAGCAGTGGCAGGGACACCGGCTGGGTAACTGGGCGGTGATGCTCTGTCGGAACGCCTGGCTCCGGAGCCAAGTATGGCGGCAGGAGACCTGCTCGGGTTAACTGGCTTCATGGGTTTCTTCCCTTCCTTCTAGAACTGCATCAGGTTTTATGGTGCAGCTGTCTGAAATAGGAAGATATAGAGCAAATCGACTTTTTTCATTCAAGTCAACAGTTTGTGGCACTTGAAAAAAAAAATATCCACTTCTCAGACCTAGAGAGATGGCTCAGTGGTTAAGAACCGTTGCCACTCTTTGCTCTTACAGAGGACCAGAGTTCAGTTCTCAGCACCCACATTGGGCAGTTCATAGCAGCCTATAGCTCCAGCTCTGGGGAATGGGAAGCCTCTGTTGGTGCCACTCTGAGGAGCCACTCTGGATGTGCACAAGTGCACATATGCGTGTGTGTGGGTTTTGTATAAGCATGGGTGTGCACCACATAAATAAAAATAAAAAAGTATTTTAAAATACTTCTGTCTTGCTACTTCCCATCTGATGTTATTGGAAACACATTAAATTCTGAGTTCTCTCTTTTCTTCCCATCACAGGTAAGATTAAGAATGCCTTGGATGACAGTGGTGCAACATCCTCCAACCCGAAACTTTTTTTATTTTTAATTTTAGGCTTCTGCCACGAATAGACAATTCCTCTGAGGACATCAAGCATTTAAAACACAAGGAAGCAAAGACTTTTGACAGATCCAGCTTGCTACTTTCCTCTTCCCAAACTTTCCAGTTTGCATCTCTTAATCGCTGAGCTTCAAACTGAGGCTCCTAAGAATGCTTGGTCTGCTTTTGTTTGTTTAAGGCAGTGACTTTAAAACATATAGCAAATGTCCATAAAGATATTTCACTGGAAATTAGATTTAGCTTCTCCTCATGCTTGTTCTTATTCCTTATGAACCTAACGTGATTCAGTTTTCTAACAGTAGATTTTAAGGTTGAGAACATCCACTCAAGTCTTTCTCTTTTTTTTTTGCCAGGACAGAAAGGTATGGAGACAGAAAAGGACTAAAGCAGGCTTCTGGCCATCACTGCGTGGTCTCTTCTGCTTTGGTAGAGGGGTGATGGAAGGGGGCTGGGGATGGGGCAAAGGACACTGTAGGAGAGAAGCCACAATGTGGCTGAGCCACAGTCTACTGCAGCAGCTCCAGAAGACCTAGGATGCCTGTGTCTCAGGGACATGCAGCTCTTTCCTTCTGGTAATTTCTCTGGCACATCTTTGAGTAGAGTTGTGAGGTCTGTGTTCAAGCAGGACTTCGTAGGTGAGGGTACGGCCAGCTTATTCTTGAGTGTGAAGAACACTTAATAGAGTAGTGGGGTGTGTTCTGATTTTTTCCCAATCATTAGATGGGCCACTGGGTTGTGTACGCCAGTGGAAGGGTAGTGGTATGCTTCAGTTTGGGCCCTGGCCTCTGGCTCCTGATGCCTGAGTTGGAATTCTGGTTTGGCTATTTGCTACTTGAATTATTTTGTTCAGGCTACATTTTTTTAACCTAGTTGGCACATCTTTGGATCTCAGTTTTCTCACTTCTGTTACAGAGTCAGTATTAGTGATCACTGTTCTTCATCTTTTAAAGTTACCTCAGAGATCAAAGATCATGTTAGTAGAATCTCAGACCTTGAAAATTATTAGCATTCCAAGCCCCTTGCATAATGGAATTGTATAATGGTGTCAGGAGAGAAAGCTCACACCAAACATTAGTCTGTTTTGAACTGCTATCACAAAATATTACAGACTGGATATTTAGTAAGCACTGTGTGTGTGTGTGTGTGTGTGTGTGTGTGTTGTTTTTTGTTCTGACTCAGAGTTTTGGACATGTAAAGGCATAGCATTGGTGTTTTCTGGGGTCTGATGAGGTAGCGTCAATATGGTGGGATTATATATGGAAGGACTCACTTGGTGAGGAAGCCAAAAGCTTGGATGGGATCAGCCTTGATATTTCCTAATCACCCTATTCTAAAGGGAATGAACTCACCTGTCTGTCCCTATGAAGGCGATGAGCAAGATACCTGACGACCTCCCAGAAGGCCTCCCCTACTGCTGTACCAACCTCTAAGCTTCCAACACAGGCAGCTTCCAGGACACTCAGCCGTGCTAAACCGTAGCACATGGTTTTCATGAGGCAGGCAGTATTGTTTTGAAGGGAACTGAGCTACCTTTCTGCAGGAAGAGCTGTGGAAAATGTGACCCCTCTGACCACAGTCAGGTTGAAGAAAGGGAGACTTTGCAGCCCCAAGCTTCATTTTTCAACAGCCACATGCAGATCTTTAAGAGGCAGCCACTGCTCATTGTCCCGATGACTCAGAGCACTTGATTGTCCTTTCAAATTAAATTCATTGCTCCACAAGATGCCTGTGCTTCCCAGAAATGACGCAAGTGCTGTGTGCCCTGTTCAAAGCCTGGACATTTGACTCTCAGGATACTCTCCCAAATGAGCTAGGCCCTGCACCCACTGACAAGTCCAGTAAGGCCCCTTTCTTCTTTCCAACAGAGGGAATGGAACAGCTGTATGCATTTCTTCTTCTAAAATCAAGTCTTACAAAGCCCATCTTTTAAAAATTTAATATCCTTGCCAAAACACATTAAAAAATTAATTCTTTTCACTATGACTTGTCAAAATGTGTCACATCTGACCATTCAAAGGGTGAAAAGCAGGCATTTACCAGATGGCGAGAAGCTGAACAAAGGGTAGAGACTAAGATACCTTTGTCCATCCTCTGTCTCCCATCCTCAAGGAAGCCTCCAAGTCTTTCTCACTGAGATGCAGATTCTTGACCTGTATCACAGCAATGAGTGAGAAGCAGCTAACACGGCAGTACCAAGGGACTACACCTGCTAGAGCTGGGTGGGGTGGGGGAGGGGCAGGCAGTGAGCTAGAAGGCCTGGAAAAGTCCACAAGCGGTGACTCAGCATCTGCCTAGCTACTTGAGTTGCTCTTTAAAAGGGACAGCATATGCCAGTGGCTGCTTCTAACCGAGGAGATAGCCACATTTCCCCCCTTTCTGGTAATGAGGAGCTGGCCAGGAAAGGAAGCCCAGCTGCCCTTACAGTGGCACCAATAACAGTAAGAATACTTGGGGGTGGGTGTAGGTACAGTGTTCTTGTGAGAGCCTGTGAAGATCCAGTACCCCTGTGGCAGGGTGTGGGGGGAGTGGGAGTGGGAGGGGGGAAGTAACTGAGAAGGTAAAGGACACAGGTCCTGAGAATCTTAAATGTCACCAGCTGGCTGTGCTGTTGAGAAACACCTGTGGTGCCTCTCTGGAAACACGCTTCTCACTGTGTAAATCCAGGCACTAAAGGAGCAAATTCATAGGAGGTGTCTGGTGGTGGAGGTGGGAGAGTTTGATATGAACCCCCTTTGGGGCATTTCATTTCAGTGCATACGCAGTGCACTAGAGACTCCCTCTGGCTTCACGGAAGACCCTCCTTTCCATTAAAGTCACTCTATTGTTCCTTCTGTTCTTAATGGAGCCTTGGGAGATAGTAACATGATTGACAGGACTGGGGCAGCTTGCTCACGTGATTGCATGTGGGCTCCACGGGTGACTCTAAGGGGGAAGGTTATTCCAGCCTTATAAATGGAGGAACTGAAGCACTGAAAAAAAGTTTGCTCAAAATTGCTTATTGCGGAAGTGGCCAAGGGTTTGGGCAGAGCCCAGAAGGCGCCTTTTACTTCTGTTCCACATTGGAATGCTTGGGGCTGGAGAAGTTAAGACAATGCCCCACATATAGCTACCATGTGGCCTGCTCATTGAAGCACCTGCTCCTCTGTGCCGGGACTTGCCTTCAGGTGGCTTTAGCTTCCTCAGAGCATGGGGCAGGTTCCAAGAGTATGTATTCCGAGAGGAAAGTAAAAGGAGAGGCTGCCAGTTTTAGAAATGGACAGGATTCCATGGTATATTTGATTGTTTGTGAAGTCATGGAGCTGCTCTAGATTCAAGAAGAGAGAATGTGGATCCTTCTTCTCATAACAGTAATGTTGAAGAACTACCAGCCTTATTTAGTATACCGCAGATCAAGGGTAAGGGCAGAGACTATTGTTGTCATACTGTATGGCATATAAACTAGCACCAAAGCTGATCCACTTCCCAGAGGCTTCACTTAGCCTTGAACTGCAGCGGCTACCCTGTGAGCTTATTGAAGGCCTGGCTCATGTTCGCTGTTTGCACCTGGAGTTGGATATATTAGCCCAAGCATAGCCAAGGCTTCTGTATGCTCAAGGAAGACGTGAAGGAAGTGCAGTTCTGCTCTTGGCTCTCTGATCTGTTAATTGAAGCATGTCAACCCAGCATAATGTTTATAGGCTTGACAGTGCACCCTAAGAAAAGCTTGGGGCTACACCGGGATCCAGAACACCCCGTGTAGTCACTGACTGGTTGATGAAGACTTAAACCTGTGTCCAAGTAGTCTTCTCTGGTAGCTACCCCATAACACTTGGTTATACTGGCTTGTAATCCCGAATACTCAGAAGGCTGAGACAAGAAGATTGCAAACTCCTGTCTGGAAAGAAAAAGAAAGGCAGGGGGTGGGGGAAGAAGAGAGAAAGGGGAAAAGAAGAAGGTCAGCGGCATAAAATAGTATTATGTGACATTCACTAAATTCTCCAGTGAAGCCAGAGGCAAAAGGAGGTCTCTGGATTGCTCTCTATGGTGTTAGTGGAATTGTCTGCACTACTTTATCCATAAGGTTTTAAGTTCCTTAAGTCAGCAAAGAAAGCAGATAGGATCTGCAGCTTCCTCAAGGCTCATCACCTGAATGCGCCCCTGAGCTTCCGCTATTGGATCACAAGACTGCTGATTTCTGCTCTCTCTCTCTCTCTCTCTCTCTCTCTCTCTCTCTGAAAAATGATTTGATTAGGAAGTGTGTAAGCACATACAAGGAGTGGGACAATAACAGAGATACAGTATCAGACAGACAACACACACACGCTCAACGCTCTTTCCAGACATACGTTTATCCATTAACATATGTTTAAGCTGAGAATCTATAGATACAGAACTCGTGTCCTGTTAGTGATCCAGCTATGAATGAGGTAGGTGAGGTTTTTGTCTTCGTGGAGCTCACAGCTTAGAAGAGGCTATAGATGTGCAGTCAGGCAATTTATAGCACAGTAGAAAACCTAAGTTGCTAATAGAAAACAGAGGGGGCAGCAGCTCAGTCTGTGGATAAATATGTCAGGAAGGCATCCTGAACAACAAGCTCCATTCTTAAAGTGTGGTACGTGGAGCTGATGCCTGTGCAAACCTTGGGAGACTGCTAGACATATAAAGTCTTCAGCACACATAGACAGACTTGAAATTCTGGATGTGAGGCAGAAACCCCTGGTTCATTTTCTTGTCAGGGATTCAGACATATGCTGGAGTTCACTGAGATCTGGAACCTTAGGGCTGCATGTCATGGCTGATGCTATGGCCTGGCACCATGTGGTGCTGATTTAGTAGGACTGGAAAAGGGCCTCAATCTAAGAGGGTTTGAAGCCTGTGGTTAGTATACTGTGACTCTTGGCAGATTGGAAACACCTCTGTGCTGATGTGCTGAGGCCTCAAGCTCAAATTAGGCACTTAGGACTGAGGAGAGGGCAACGGGATCTTATAGGCAGTTGTGCAACCCCCCTCCCCCCCATAAAGGAGCCTGGCACAAACCTCCATGGTATAAAATAAGCTCACAGTTGCAAACATGAATGTTTATTGCTGAGCTTCTTACACTTGAGTGTAAATAGACCTATCTGACAGTCTTGTAGAAATGGGCACTTATTTAGTGGGTGGGGGAAGAGAGTACATTTCTAGTAAGCTTAGGGATGCTCATGCTGTTGGTCGGTGAAACTGCTCACCCAGCTTTCCCCAAGCATACATATCAAGAGTCGATGGAGATTGCACAAGGATATAGTTATCCATTAGCCCCAGGATTCATGAAAAGGCGACTAGTTGCAGTGAGCTGCGGAAACCGGATGCTGGATGGGTACGTTTGGAGGGTAGGGAGGAAAGTTGCAGCCTACACAACCTCCCTGCCAGCTCTTCAGATTATTAGCCATCAAGGTCGGATGGCTTTTAGCTCAGCAATTCCTCCCCGCCCCCCTTCCCTCCCAGCGCCAATCTCCCTGAGTGCATTCCGGGCCAGGCCAGCAGACCAGCTCATTAAGTGACCACTGAGCTCTCGGTAAGGTGCCAGCCAGCCAGAGAGGCGCTGGCCGAGGACAAGGCCTCTCCTGGGGCCTGAGTCCCTCTTCCCACCTTTCCTGGCTGGGCCTGCAGCAGTGTTACTCTGCAGCAGCCCCTATCACTTGGCGCGTACTTCTGGGCGCTGTCCATGGTTGCAGCATCTTTCAGCACACCGCGTCAGGAGGCCACCGCGGGGCTCTGCGATTGGCCGAGGAGC
>LOEQ01011879.1:12979-28233 GCA_001685075.1 Bramus lutescens
GCCTAGGGAGCGGCTGGTCCCTGAGTCCCAAGGAGCGACCACTTTCTGGAGATTCTGCTTCTGCCTGCTGCTCTCAATCCTCTTGAAGCTCTCCATCCGGACCCCTGGTCCTAGTCCCTTGCAGAGGCATGGAAGAATTTTTGCAACGCGCCAAATCTAAACTGGTAAGTTTCAGGGGTGCGTGTGTCCGTGCTCGTGGATGTGTGCTGCTGGAGGCGGGGAGGAAAGGGTGGGCAGAGGATGAGGATGAAAACAACTTTGCAGCTTAGTTGTCGGTGTGTGCAGGCTGTGCCAGCAGCTCTCTAGAATCAGCGATCTTTTCCCTCACCCGCAGCCGGGCAAGGAGCAGAGGTGGAGTGAGGCATGTCTGAACTGATGTGACTTACTGCGCCACACAGTCCCTTCCGCCTGGCCTCACTCCCAAAAGACAGGGACAGTGGATGAAAGAGGGTGCTCTTCCTCTGGGAGAAAAAGAGACTAGCCTCCCTTCCTTTTATAAATGCAAAAGACTTGTAAGCGTGAAAAAGAAAAGAAAACAAAACAACCCCCCCCCAAAAAAAAAAACCCCGAAGCCCTGGGACAGTAGTTAAGCTGAGAGGGGCAAAGCCCTTGTGAGGACCAGGGGTTCTGCCTGGATGGGGTGGCACCCCTCAGAGGCTGTACAGTGCAGAACTTAGGGGCATCCAGGGTATGTTGACTCCAGTCTCTGCTCTTTCCACACCCTGGAGCAGGGCACAAGGGGATAGCCTCTGAGGTTGGTGGGTTTCACGTGCTGGTCTGCTATATTTTACTGTCTGAAAATGTAAACAGTGAACTCTAATTTCACCGCGTGTCTGCAGTTGCCACCCATTCTGAACGTCGGGGCACTTTTCTCTAGCATGGTGATAATCATAACGGAAAGATTTCAGTCTTGGCACTTAAGAAACAAAAGCCAGGGCCATTTAGAAGCTGTATCTTTTAGGGAGTCCAAAAGTACCTTTATGGGTCTGGCCTATGGGAAAAATGCATAATCTATGGTGCCTATAACCTTTGGAACTCCCCAGAAGGCAGCACTGAAGTCCGTGAGGTGAGGCTTCCACCACAAGGCAGAATGTCACCTGTTTCCTGAACACAACAAAGGGCAGGGAGGGCTCTACTCAGGGCAAGGGTGGCAGCGAAGCCATACAGCCCCGCATGCAGATACCCTTGCTTCCTTTTCCTCTTTATTATTATTTTTTTAAAGAGACCACCAAAGTTGATTAATGCTGATATTTTGTTTTCTCCCTTTAGTTAGCGCCCAACCCAGTCCATCAGCATCGAGTGTTTGGGAGAATTTGATTAAATCGAGAAAGTCTCTGATCACTTCTGTGGTTGTTTACTCCTTAGAAGTTTTACAAAAACATCCTGGGGGGGGAGGAAGTGGGGGAAAAAGCAACTTAGTGCAGAAACTCAGTAATTGCCTTGCATCTTTGCTGGAGCTCCTGCTGTTCTTCCCCTAGGAGTGGGAGAAGGTTGCTGGAAACATCAAGTTAATCTAGGCAACTTGGGATCTGGGCCTGTATGTGTAAGTGGATAACGAGGAAGTATAAACACAGAGTTTGGGACTGCGGCTGTGGCATTTTCTCAGTTTCTAAGGGTAATGCTCAGATTGCGGGCTCCGCTGGGAGTCTCATTTCTAACAGCAACGCCTGGATGGAAATTCCCCCTTCCAGAGCCATTAGCTGAAAGGGATGTGTAATATATTTACTGAGTCCCTTCATCAGACCAACAATTGTTCTCCATCATTAAAATAAAAAGACTGGAAAAAGGAGGTTGCTTGATATTGTTACCAGTTTCCTGCATCAGCCAGAGGAGCAATTAGAGCTAAATTGGTCTTTTCTTAGAACAGGCTTTTGGCTAAAATCACAATTAACCTTTCTGGCTCAGATGCCACAAATGTGTTTGGTCACTTTTGGGCATCACACATTTCTCCTAATAAATACTTTCAGTAATAAAATTCATGCTTAATATACAATATTCAAGAAGAGACAGCTTTTCTTTAGCTGATGTTTTCCTTGGAAAGACAGATCATGCCTGTAAATCTTGCCATTTGTCTGTGAAAAGTTTATTAAGGGAAAGACATTCACTGTTCTGATTTTTGTATTAAACTTTTGTTGAACTGTAGTTAGAATAGAATTGTGGATGGAACTGTTTTTCATTCAACATTAGTATAAATTGATTGATATGATACTTAAAACTGCCTGGTTGCCAGATTTTCCTCTTGTTTTATTACTTATTTTGATGTGTTGTAAGTGTGATGTATAACTTTGAATAGTTGAGGTTCCTCCAGAGGTCTGAACATGGCCTGGCTACTTCCAGGAGACAGCAGGGCCTTGAGTTCCAGGCAGCCTGAAAAACTTGGTGAGACCTGATCTTGAAGAAGAAACCATGTGTGAGGTCCAGGTTCCCTCCTAGGGCTGTAAAGCCAATCAACAAACAAACCAAATCTCTTTTGGAGATTTGTCTGCCTTCCCCTACTAAGAATATTTGTTTCTGTCTGTTATTGAGAGGCGAGTGTTTTCATTCTAGGGCAGGCCCTGGGTGAGACTAAAAAGAACCAAGCAAACAGTATAATTGACAGCAAGGACCAAGCCAAGGGTAAGAGCAGCCAGAGGGCGCTGCTGTTCGCCTGGATGCTCCTCCCAACCCTCCATGAAAACACAGTTGTGCTTCTAGTCTGGTTACCTGCTGCTGGATATTGAAATAGGAGTGGGCAGACATTTTCCTTCTCTAAGCCAGTGCCCCTGGCTCTTCCTCCACCTGCTGGTTCAGAATTGAAGCAGAGACAGAAAACAAATCCTGCAGTTCAGATGAGCCCTTCAGGTTTCCCTTCACTTTCTGTTCTGTTAACCATTTGTATGGCAGTGTCTTGGCCTTTCTTAGATACACATTCCTGTGTAAGAGAGACCGAAGAAGAAAGGGAAGGAAGGATGGCTTCCTGCCTAGGATCTGGGAAATGTTCTCCAACTTCATGTAAGTTCCCTCAGAAAAGTGTTTGGTCAAGGACCACTTCATGGAATAAACTCTAAGTTCCCATGAACTTTGGGGGGAAATTGTAACTGATGGATAACCTAGGGGTGGATAGAAAGCCATGAAGTGGGGGTGGCAAGAAGCCAGTGTCTCCAAACTGGGTAGGCTGGTTGCTGAGTCCCTTGTACCCTCATATACTACCAGCTGATGCAAGTCACGCAGTTGCTGATGGGTGGGGACCACTGCCACCCACACACTGTAACATGTAGGTCATAAGTCATCCTTGGAGGGGACACCAGCTGCTGTCACAGGAATGTTGTTTGTAAGAGAAACACGTGTCACTTCAACAGTGACAGCTGAGACACTTGACTCCGACATTTGTAAAAATGCAGATTTCTATAGGAGAAAAATGCAGGATGAGCTGTATACTCAGGAATGCATCATACCGGGATGAGAGTTCACTGTCTAAACTCTTTATGAACAACTGCATTGGAGAGAAACTCTATGGGGTAGCCATACAATGGGAAATTGAAGCAACATATGTATCCTGATTTTTACATTGGAAGGAGATGTGTGTTCACAAAATGGATTTAAATTTATTTATCACATTTGTGTGTGTGTGTGTGTGTGTGTGTGTGTGTAGGTCAGAAGTCTATTGTCAAAAGTTGGTCCTCTCCATTTACTATGTGGGTCCCGGGGATCAAACTCAGGTTTGTCACCCTCCACCCATTGAGTCATGTCTCAAAACCTTGAGAAGGAATTTTTAAAAGCTCTCAGGAAAGGACTGCAGTGGGAAGGGGCAGTAGTGGAGGAGAAGCCACAGAACACATTCATACGGGAGACGATGGTATTCTGATCTAGGGCCATAGGATCAGCTCCCCCACCCTATAAGCCAGGCAGGTGCTCTGGAGTTGCTGCCCTGTTTTGATCTTTTGGGACAGGGACTAAACTAAGCTCAGGCTAGCGTTGAGTTTTTGATTCTCTGCTTTCCAGTCTTTGGGATGTCGGTCACACTCTGCCTTGCCTGACCCCAGCAGTGAGCTTTGCCCAGAGCATTTATGGACAGGAAACTGAGGTTTCCAGAGCCCTTCTGGAGTAAGCGCAGTGGCATCTGCCTGCCTTGCCTAGTGATGACTGTTGAGAAACGAGCCTTGGTCAGGTCTAGACTCCGCTGGGTTTCTCACTGTGAGATCATCCGGTCCAGCAGCTGAGAACTGTTTTAGCCTCAGGACCTTTGGAAAAGAACCTGCCCAGAGCTTTTCCAGGTAACTGGATGTCAGACTGTAATGGGTCTGTCTCAAGGAAAAGAGGTGTTTATTGTCATTTACACAGCAGCTCAGGTCCTGGAGGACATGTGATCCATGGGCAAGATGCTTTTCAGTCTGTGGTTTGGGGAATATTTTATGTCACCTCAATAAGAAGCTGGCAGGTTTGGTGTATTGCTGTTTATTTGAGTGGATATTGTGGTTATTTTGAGTTCAGCACACAAATCTCAGGCACACTTGCAAGCAATGATGTCTTAGTGAAGGAAGCTTATGCTTTCTTGGCATTTCCCCATCTCCAGTGTTCCATGTTAACAGAGAAGAATAAGAATTAGATCATGGGGATGGATGAAAGCTGTAGAAGAGGAGAAAACACATAGGCAAAGGATGCAGTGTGGCTTTGCTCTTTGACTCTTCTCGGACCTGGCCTTACTGGAGAGTCACAGACTTCATGGTTTTCTTGGAGAACACTGGGAAGGGGCTAGGGTGGTATGGGGCTCGGGGGTGGCATGGACTTTGACATGCATAGCACCTCAGGGTTTGTGCAGTACGCAATCTGTACCGTGATGTGGCTCTCCTTTTGTAGGTATCAAAATAGCCATTCACAATCTCTGGCATCACCACAGATCCACTTCTTTGGGCTTTGGGTTTTGGTCTCCAGAGAGGTACCATATTCTTCCCTAGAGACTTAGTGAGGCTAACGAAGCTCTACATTGACCTTAAAAATTAGACCTATATAGACTGAATTCGAAAAACTTACGTGGTTTTAAACTGGGAAATATATAATGGTATTTACTTTGTGTGTTTGCTGTAAAATCAAAATGAGAAACCTATGGCTCTTGGTACAGCTGGAAGCAATGACTTCTGTCTCCACTCTCCCTGAAGCACTTCTCTTCTGTAGGACACTGATATAATGGATGACGTTGTCAGTCATCCAGTTTATCCATCTGGAAGCATCCTCCCCCTCATCCTTGACTGCAGTGGCCAGCCCACATTCTGCAAACCACTCTTAGGCAGCTTGCCTATCTGGCACCCAAAGTTGAAAGCACTCCCCACCGCACACACACTTAAAATCGTGAGAATTGCTTTAGCGTCAGGATGGTTTCTCCATCTTAAAACCTTGTGGTTACTTTCCGTTACTTTTAGGAGTATGGACGACATTCCTAGTACACCACTGCAGTTACCCTCTTCTGGTTTCTCCTCCTTTGCCTTTGGCTTAAATAACACCTGCCACTTCTTCAAATAAAATGAAGAAAGGAAATTCCTCCTGCCTATCCCCCTCACTCCCTGACTATAAACTATAAATAATATTTTTTATTAAAAAATGCTTTTAGGTCTCTTGTCTCAGTTTGCCATTATATTGGACATATCTGATTAATGCCGTGTGGCAAGAGTAGGGAGTGAGGCCTCCATATACTTTTGCTTACCGTTGTACCTCCAGAGCCTGTCATGGTGCTTGATGCTTGTGTATGATTTTAGAATTAATAAAGCCATAAATCAAGAGTCCTGGTCAAGGCATGTCAGAATGTAGTGACCCATTAAAAATAAATAGTTGGATGGCCAAAGTTATATTCTGGCAGGTCTAAATCTGGAGCAGAACTGGGAACAGTCTGCAGGATGCTGGGTTCATTGACAAGAAGGTAAGGAGCTTTAAGGTCAAGGAGTGCTGGCAATGCTCTACACGCAGTCATATAAAATGTCCTTACATTGCTAAGAGGCTAGCCCTTATGCCCGGGTGCTTGGAATAGGTAACTGTCGATAGATCCAAAGCATGGGCAGAGGAAGGCACAGGGGAAAATAAGGCAAATCTCTGTGCAGCCACACCTGGTAGGTGAATGAACAATGGAATTGTTATATCCAGACTTCCTTTGTGTGGCTTGAATAGTAAAAGTTGGATGACACCGCCCCACCCCCAATCCCAGTGGCTGCCAAACTGGTCCAGCCTTTCTCTGCATCTGCGCTATTACTATGGTCCTGAGAGAGATTGCCTAGGAAGACTTTCAGCATCCCCTGGAGTAAGAGTAATGGTACCAGATTTTTTTTTTAGAGGTGGTGGTCCAGACTTAGCACTGTGTACCTCATACATAGAACAAACTCATGTGATGTTCTGAGCCAGAATTCTTGTTTAGCCGATGGGACTGTTGCATGGCATAGCTTTGGTCCCCCAGTTCATGTAACTCTCGGCATGTGAGCTGAACTTCCCAGCTACGCCGATGACCTTAGAATGAAAAGTTTGTATATTTTTGTATTCAGTTACAGAATTTGTGTATTTTATGTATTTGATAATTCATGTTTTGGAGCTAAGCATGTTGATGTTTCATTTCCTAAGGTTACTATTTTAGAAATAAAATTTTCTTTCTTGTTTTTATTTTGTTACTTTTTTAAAAATGAGAAGTATCTTTATTATGATTTGGTTTATTCTTTTGGCTCTAGACAAGAATATGTAAATATACTTTACAGTAACATATCTGATCTTCATTGTATTTTAGCAAAAAATTATGCCTAGCTAGGGTTCATTCATTCACTTTTGAGAACTAGATTTTTTAGTAAGATGGAATATTCTGCAGAGCCCTCCAAACCAGCAGCTGAAATAGATGCAGACATAATGCAAAGCTTATGTTTTTATGCTTGGTGCCTGCTGACCTTCCTAATAGCAGCAGTGGGCATACAGTTTTGAATCTGAGACCTTGAACTGGCGAGTGTGAGCCAGCCATGGGGAAGCCACTTACCCTAAAGAAGAGCTTAGATTTTCCTGGATCGTGAGCTTTGGATTTGGAGGACCCTTGGACAGCATTCTGCTCCACATGCATTTCTTGGCCCTAAATGTAATGCAGCATTGGGGCTGTGCATGGGTTCTGCAGCCAGATGCCTGAATGGCAGATCCTGACTCTGCTGTTGCTAGTTAATAGTCATACAATCTTGAGTACTTTGCCTTCCTGAGCCTTGAGTTTCCTGTCTGGAAAGTGAGAACAAGAAGAGAATCCCGTTTCTAAACCTTCAGCAGGTAACACATGTCAAAATAAGAGTGCCATCTCTGTCCATGGTACCAGGAAGGTGACAAGAAAGCCAGACAAGCCTGTTCACTTCACAGAACTGGGGACAATTCTTAGCTATCTTTATTTCAGTTAAAGCTTGTTGAATCTCTGTCTTAGCTCTAAGAGAGACTTGTTTTGTTTAACCACATATTGACCATGAGATTGAGAGGTTTACATCTCTATGCTGTCTGTTTTACATTAAAAGCCCATGGCAACTGGGAAATCAACCAACACTACTGAGGATTTGTTATGAGAAAATTACGGCAGCAGATTGTTGAATAAGCTGTTGGTCATCACTGTGTGGCCAAAAGACGTAACCGGTGAGCTATTTGGAGGTTAGGGTATGTGACTAGTTTTCAGTTTAACTAGAAACAATGTAGCTATTTGGTGAAGTTTTAATAACAGAAATGCACCCTGAGAAGTTTGAATGGAAAACAATATTTAAGTGCCAAGGTCCCAAGCATATTATGGTTATGGCTGTCCTGGCAGAGCTGGTGGCTGGAGTTACTTAGACTGATTGTAAGGCGGTATGAAGTTCAGTGGGCACAGCTGTGAAGGAGATCTGGGGTGCAGCTGTCTTGTTCCCATCCTGCCATTGCTTTCTAGAATGCTAGGGAGGCAGTGCCACAGAGGGGTAATGACTGTGCTCAGCATGCAGAGTGAAGCAAAGGTGAGAGAAAACAGAAGGAATTGGAAGGCAAGACCAAAGAGAGGAACAAAAAAGACCCAGGGGGATGTAATTGTGCACAATGGTGCCGCTTAGAGAAAAATCCAAAACTTGATGCAGGATGAATTCCATGGGCACCATGTCCTCTAACTTGATTCTCTGGCAGCCTGTGCCAACCCAAAGTCTGCCCCAAATGGGAAATTGGGCCCAGGCAGCTTCCTTAAGGCAGCTGAAATTGATTATTGAAAACACGCTGTCACTGCCTCAGCTTCATTTCCTGTTGCAGTGAGAAGATACACGGCTGACAAGAGCCACTTAAGGGAGGAAGGGCATATTTGGCTTGCGATTCCAGGTTACGGTCCGTCCGTCACTGTGCGGAAGGCAAGGTGGTAAGGACTTGATGCAGGCATTCCCATGACATTCACAGTAGGGAGCAGAGAGCAATGATTCAGGCATTCAGGCATGCCAGTGCTCACTCCAATTCTCCACTCATAAACATCAGGTTCCCTTGCCCAGAAAATGGCGCCCCTGCATTGGGTGCGTCTTTGCATTTCAGTAAATATAACCGAGATAATCACACATATACTTGCACACAGGCCAACCTGACCTAAACAGTTCCTCACTGAGACTCTTTTCTTGGGTAATTCTAAACCTGGTCAAGTTGAAAGTTCAAACTAACCATCACACCCACTGTGACAGTTTTCATAGGAGAATCCTGCAAGGTCCACTCTCTATTTGTGAGATGACACCTCAAGATTGTTCAGGACAGCACTGGGGTTTAGTCGAGGCAAGCGAGAGTCAGCTAGTGTCACCTGCACTGGCCCTTTAATAAGCACTTTGCCACAATCCTCAGGAATTTGCTTCTCTCTAGGGTAGATGATGAAAGTTGCTGGTCAACTACGATGGAAGAACAGCACAAACAAAAGCGAATCAAACAGGAAGCAGGCCCAGGCCTCCAGTGTGTGCTACTGCCTTTAGGGTGAGGGAAATAGTCCTAAAGATGGGTCCAGATTGTGGATGACATGCCCTCATTGATATCAACTACATACATACATTTTTATAGTAATGACTCCGAATAACCAAGGAAGAAAGATCTGTAAACTCAGTGTTGCGTTTAAAAGGGAAGACGAGGTGTGCAAGCAATTTCAGAAAAAAAAAATCTCATTAAGAGGACTAAATTAGAAAAAAGTAGAAACAGTTACGTGGAGAGTGAGCTTCCACTGCCTGGAGAGGCCTCTGGAATAGGAGCCCATGTCCTTCAGTCAAACAGGTGTGTGACATGTTTAGCACAGTGATCGTGAGTCAGCACAGAGGGCCATGGAGCTAGAAATAGGAGTTGGGGGAGGCATGAATCCTTGGCATGACTGAGATGTGAGTACTCAGCCCAACTCCCATCCTGATGCAATAATGCATTTGGTTCTGGACTCCAGGAGAACACAGCAGAGACCATTCCAAGCAAAGCCTTAGAAGAATGTGGGCCAAACTCATTCTGGTCTGCCAAGTATTGGAAAGGGATTTATGAAGGAGCCCTGTTGAGGAATCATTTTTTTCCTTAGTTACAAAATCAAGACTTAGAAGGACCCTCTTTCCTCTATTTATTTATTTATTTGGTTTTCCAGGACAGAGTTTCTCTGTGTAACAATCCTAGCTATCCTAGAACTAGCTCTTGTAGCCCAGGCTGGCCCCGAACTCACGGAGATCTGCTTGCCTCTGGAAGCCCATTCATTTAAGAAGGCCCAGACTGTTTTCATACAAAAAAGATAATTTCATAAATTAATGAATGACTCTTGCATATAGAGATATGTTCATGTTGGGCTTCCTGCATCTTCTCCACAAAGGGCAGAAACAGAAGCTCTTCCCAACAGTGCCCCCCCCTCTTCAGGCTTGTTTCATACAACTGGTCATCTGGCCACATCAGCACCTGGCTCTGAGGACAGAAAGATGGTGGATGGTCAATTAAGCTCAGCTGCTTGTAGCCCATGGGTATGTCCAACAGGACAGAACCCATGTGTGGCTGCTCCCAGGAGGGCAGTCGCCCTGGGCTCCTCTCTTCAGAGGCAAGGGGATAAGTGAACACCCACACCCATGTAAAAAGCCAGGCACAGTCATAGACCTGACTGTAGGCCCAGTTCTGTGGGAGGTGGGGCCAGGAGGAACTCTGGGGTCTGCTGGCTTCCAACCTTGCTGCAGTTTGGTTGAGAGACCCTGCTTCTAGGAGGAGAGTGATAGAGCAGGGACCCGGTCTCCTCCTCTGGCTGCTGCACATGTGGGATATGCGTATTTGAACACATGCATGTACATACACCTCTGTCTCTCATGTAGAAATAAATAAAACAAAGCATAAAGCCAAAACATTGCTGTGGTTCTCTAACTGATGATGCTGGCCTCTTGGTTGATACCCCTGGATGGTGGCCTGAAATGCGATTACTCTTGGATTTGATCTTTGGAAAAGTCCAGAACATACATCCTTGTGGTAGATGCAGATCAAAATACCATCTCAGCACTGGCTTTTAAAACATTTTGAAAAATTGATTATCCTTCCAAACCATTAGGCCTCTTTAAGCCTGATGAGGGAAAGTGTACCTCTTATTTTTATGGAATTATCTCATTAAAAAAATGTGCCTCTGGCCAGAGTGGCATCCCTATAAAACCCCATTTCTCTAAGAAAGGGCTTACTATGCCAGCATTTATAGAGACTATCTTGATGGTCCTTGTAAATGTATGAACCCTGACCCATTTGTATGCTCAGTCAAACGGCTATTCCCTGATTATGCCCTGGCCGGGTAGCCACTCACAGAGGGGTGTGGACCCAGCTGTGAGAATCCCACTTGTCCATCTAATAGCTCCAGAGTCCCAGACCTGATGTTTGAAACAGTCACAGCTTCAGCATCTGTAGAAACATCCTTGGATTACATTGCAGTCTTGTTTCATAATAAAAGAATAGCCATTAAAGCAAATCCAGAAAAAGAGGAAAGATAAAAATCTCAGTTTTTTTTAATACATGTAGAAAAAATAAGAACTAAAAACAAAAAAAAAACTTAGCCTGTTCATTGAAACATGATGGTGGGTAATATTTTGAGAAGTGGATTTGGTAATCTTCTATGCTCAAGAAGAAATAAAATGTTCCTATATGTTGACACCTTGATTTTTATTATTTTAATTTAACATTATTTACTAGATGTTTCCTGTATTATTGCATAGTATTGAGACTCAACATCTTTTTCTAAGGAGGGAAAACATAGAGCATAGCTTATGCTTTGGGTTTTTCTTGTGAATACCTTACAGAATTAATAGAAAACACCTTGCAGGTGTAGGTCAACTTGTGAGCACCTCTCCCTCACTACCCCCGGCTCCTTGCAACTTCTTGCCCCATTTAACTTCTGAGAACATTTCTCTCAAGCCTGATACTTTTAATGGCTAGATTCCCCTCTCCTTTCACTGTGGGAGCTCTTTATTTCTTGACCTGCCTACAATTAACTTGGAGATACATCTCTTTTATGTTTAAGTAGCTCTGAAGTTGAGATGCTTTTTATTTGTTTTCTGCTGCTGACAGTTCCATACATTTGCATAGTAAATTTATATCCTTTTCACCCCCACCATCCTGCTTCACCCTCACTCTTTCTCCCACTCCTCCTTCCCAACAGGTCTTACTCCTGCTTCCGTGTCTTGAGTATGTGTATTTGATCCACTGAATTTAAATAGGGTTGCAAGGGTGCGGCATTATTTACTAGGGAATGGGCAAATTTTAATTGGTTAAACCACTGAAGAAAATGTCATCCTTTCCCCTAGTCACTCTTAAATGTCAAAGTCCCTTAAGAGGGATGGGGCCTTAGGAGTTCTTCCCTCATTATATAGGGAACTTGAGCATCTATGGCATTTGATAGCCTCAGGGTTCTGAAATCAATTCCCTTAAAACATTGAAGGATAGCTGCTGTTAGTAATACAGAATATAGTATTGCACTTCATAATTGCTGTTAATATTTGCATCACATATGAGAATGAGATCAGAGAGAAGTACAGCCTTGGTCAAGGGCACATGACCAGTTAATTTAGTGAGAGACCTGGTGAAGAATATCTTTTCTGATTTCCTAGCATCTGTGGGGCCAGAAAGTTGGTCCATCCTTTCAAAAGATGGTTTAAAGATCCTACAGAGAGTTTGATAGTTTGGATTCTTCTGCAGAGAAGAGCATAATGGACAGGAGGGTGGAGAGATGGCTCAGCAGCTAAGAGCACTTATTGCTCTTTCACAGGACCAGGTCTAGTTTCTAGTTTCTACATGGTGTTTCACAACCAAACATAAGTCTAGTGCTAGGGGATCCAGCACCCTCTTCTGTAAGTGGAGACTCTTCTTTGATTTCCTGGCCACCCAGACATGAATAATCACACAGAAACTATATTAATTACAACAAAGTTTGGCCTATTAGCTCAGGCTTCTTATTAACTAACTCTTACATCTTAAGTTAACCCATTTCTGTTATTTTATATTTTACCATGAGGCTCATGGTTTGTTATTGCTTGCTTCTTGGGTGGCTACATGGTGTCTCCCTAACTCCACTTCTTTCCTCCTCTATCTCTACTTGCATTTCCTGCCTTGCTATATTCTGCCCTGCCATAGACCAAAGCAGCTTCTTTACTAACCAATGGTAGTAAAACATATTCACAGCATACAGAGGGGAATCCCACATCACTCTTTTGACCTCCGCGGGTACCAGGCACACACATGGTTCACATACATACTTGCAGACAAAAACGTTTAGACACATAAAACAAAGCAATCCAAAGTATTTTATTAGAAGAATGGTTGCGTGGAAATGGAGGGCACTTCTCCAGGAGGAGGCCAGGTGACAGGGAAGTCCTCACGTAGGAACAAACTCGCTGAGCTTTAGAGCTTTGGGTGATGGCCTGTGGTAAGATTAGTGAATGTGTCATTGGTAGAAACATGCTGAGCACCACAGACTCTGGAGACCAAATGTCACCTAGAACAGGAAGGGGGTGGCCAAGAGACAGGGTCTCTAGAGTACTTGTGGGATCATCTGATATACCTGTCATGGGACAACGTGGATGTCAGGTCCGTTGATCCACGTGAGAGTTCTATGTGGGAAAGAAGTTTAATTGCCTGTGATACAAGTTCTTCCCCTGATGCAGAAAAGGTGTGATCTTGTCAAATCTCCCTTTCCTTCTTTCTAGTTCACTCTTTACTATTTTCTCTGTTCTAACTCTCCTTCCCAAAAACTTCTATTGATAAAATGGGGAGTAGTTTTAGTTTAATGTTATTTTAGTTTATCTTTCAGAATTTGTTCTAGGAAATACGTTTGTGTTAGGTGGTGGTAGTGCACGCCTGTGACCCCAGCACTCAGGTGGCAGAGGCAGGTGAATCTCTGAATTGAAGCCAGCCTGATATTCAGAGTGAGTTCCAGAACAGTCAGTGCTACACCACAGAAACCCTGTCCTGTAAAACAAAAACAAAACAAACAAATAAAAAAATACATCATATGGCCAGGCGGTGGTGGCAGACACCTTTAATTCCAGCACTCGGGAGGCAGAGGCAGGTGGATCTCTGTGTGTTTGAGGCCAGCTTGGTCCATAGAGCAAGTTGTAGAACAGGCTCCATAGCTACTGAGAAATCCTGTCTTGAGAAATAAAATAAAAAAAAACCTAACCCCCCTAAATACATCATGTGTTACAGCTTGTGCTGGTTAGTGTTTTGTTTTTGTTGTTGTTGGTTTTTTTGTTGTTGTTTTTGTCTGTTTGATACAAGCTAGAGTCATCTGGAAATACAGAGTCTCAAGTGAGAAAATGCCTCCATCAAACTGTCCTATAGGCAAGTCTGTGGGGTCATTTTCTTGATCCATGATTGATGTGTGTGGTGGGGTGGGGCAGACCACAGTGGAATGTGCTGGTCCTGGGAGGTAGAAAAAAATGTAGCTGAATGTGAGCCTGGGGAGCAAGCCAGCAAGTAGCTCTCTTCTATAGTCCTCCCTTTGGTCCCTGCCTCCAAGTTCCTGTGTCAAGTTCCTGCCTCAGTGATGGAGTGTGATCAGGATGTGTAAGCCAAGCAAACTCTTTCTTCCCTCAGTTGCTTTTCATTACGGTGTTTGGGTGTTTGATCCTAGCAATAGAAAGCAAACTAGGACATGGTTGCAGTATGTCAGAGGCCACAGGGCAAGTTCAAGGTGTTCAAAGATGAAGATGCACCAGGCATCCAGGCCCAGGCATAGAGTTCTGGGGTTGTCTCTCTCTGTCTGTATTTCCTCTTTCCTCCCACACTCCCAGCCCCCAGAGGCTTTAGCTGAAGGCATTAGACAAGCCTAACACATTGTCTCAGCTGCGCACACACCCCAGCTTTCTTAAGACTCACCCTGGTGGAAGACAGGAAACATCAGCTGTCATTGAAAGAAACTTTAGGGAAGTAAGGGTCAGGATTAATCCAGGCTTGCTAAATTTTTTGTATGGGTGAAAATTTTAGGCTTACTGGTATCTTTAAATCCCCTATGCTAATTTTCCTCCTGGAGATTCGATGGCTCTAGGATGGTTTGTACACAGTCTGTAATTCCAGATGCTGTGTTGAGATGCTTTTATATATTTCAAGGAAACTTACTTAGATGATATTTTCTTCTAAGTGCCGGCTGGGAGGAGAAGCCAGACTCCAGGAGACTGTGTTGTGTAGGTGCTAAATCACACACATAAATATTGGCATGCAGTGGGGCAGACGGTTATGGAAGTAAATTAGTGTGTGCTGTACGTCAAAACTCCTAGCTGTCCAACTCTTTTCTTAATCTATTTTGGCTTTTTTAAAACATAAAGCATAAAGCATTGAAGGCCAGACGGGATCAATCAAATTAAATCTGTCTTGCGTGCCCTGAATCTTTTGTTGGATGTCTGCTTTTGCCCAGAGTGTCTCTAAAATGGCCTTTCCAAGGCCCTTCATTCACCCTGCTCTGGTGAGCACTTGATTGTGACCACAATTCTGAGACAGGCATTATTAGTCCCACTCTATAGAAAGGGAAACTGAGGCTGGGAGATGTTAATGTAACATACTCTCTATATAGGACTAATAAATGTTAACTTTCTAGAACACTATGCCAAGATTCTTAGCTTATACTTCTGTCTGACACAACACAGGAACATGATACTCTTCTTCTGGGAAGAGTGGCATGCTGGCAGCACCACTGAAATGCCCATAAGTGTAGGAGCCTCTGGGATCTTGGATGACACAGACCGAATGAATACAGATTGTGGGCCTGGGTGCCTGTGTTCCTAACGAGCTCTCAGGAGTCACTGGTGCTGTTGAGTCCCAGGTCA
>LOEQ01011881.1:15053-25659 GCA_001685075.1 Bramus lutescens
GAGAATAGAGAGAACAGAGTGAGAGAAACAGGGAAAGAACAGAGTGAGAGGGAGGGAGGGATGGATGGAGTAAGAGAGGGAGGGAGAGAGAAGAAAGTGAAATGAAAACACATGGATTATAAAGAGAATGAGTATCTTGGGAAATTGAGGCCCATGAGCTGGAAGGGTATATAGGAGGGAAGGAGAAGAGAAAGGCTTTGAAATGTGTAACAGGTAATTCTAATTCTGAAGAAAGCTGGAGGTCAATATGAGCTTTGATATGCTGATAAATGCCACAGGCAACCATATGCCCTTTCTACCAGAGGTAAGGGAAAGGACACCTTTTTGCAGATGGGAACTGGTTTTGCAAGTTCCTGAGGAATACTGGCTTTTATCTAACCACAAGAAATCCTCCTATAGTCCAGGTTGAGAAAATTTCTGGATATTTGGTCTGCCTTTTAGAGTTTGGAGAATTGGAATTTGGACCCAACACTTCCAATCTGGAATGCAATTTTTAAATGGATGTCTGCAGTATGAATTCATTTGAGGGCACATGATAAATACATACACACATACATACAAAACCATTTACAATGGCTAGGAAGACTTTTCCAGATGACTAACATAAATGTTCAGATTTCCTTTTACTGAAGGTTGTATTTATTTGTACCTTTAACTTGAGAGCAGACAGGATGGAGAGGTATAAAAGGGTTGGAATTAGAAGAATCCTTAGGAAGTAAAATTGAGTTTTAATATACTCTTGGTATAGCAAGTTAGAGTGAATTAATTACATGGTAATATTTTTGTCTCACTATACAACAGAAGCAAAAAGTGGCAGAACTTAATGCCCTTTGCTTTTCTCTGGAGATGCCTTTGCATAGATAAAAATGACACTTAAATGAATACAGTTACTGGTTAAAGATAAACACTTCTCAGTTTTTCAATTTACATATCACTATGTAAAGCAGGCTGGCCTCAGACTCAGCAGAGACCTTCTTGCTTTTGTCTCCAAAAAGCTAGAAATAAAAGTGTGCATCACAATGGCTAGATAAAATTACATTATTTATTTTGTGTGTGAATGTGGGGAACACATGCTATGTTATATGTTTGTGCGGTGGTCATAAGACCACTTGTGTGATCTGGTTTCTTCCCTCCCCCCATGTGATTCCCAGAGATCATCAAGCTTGACAACAGGAAACTTTACACTCTGAGCCATTTTCTTGGCCCTAATTTTTTCTTCTTTGAAACTGTTATGTTCGGTCCGAAGACATTTTCTCTAACCCTCCACAAACCTTGAAAACAGTCTGGAGTTGCACTAGTTGTGAATAGCCCCTTATTTTCCACTTTGAAGGCATCTGAGAGCCATTCAGCTCAAAAGAAAATGATAGTCATCTAAGCGGGAGGTGTGTTCAGCTGCAGAACAAATAAGATAAAGTTGTGAAATAGCACCACTCTATTACATGCTGTGGTTATAATTGGGGTGCTTAGCTGGTGGTAGCTGGGATGCTAGTGTTCTGAAGAGTGTGATGTGGTCTGAGTTGCTTGCCCTCTGTGCTACAGAACCTTCATGCCATCACTCATTCGTTCAGCCAGTTTTAATCATATGCCTTCTTATGTGGCAAACACTTTATCAGTCTTTTAAAATTATATGATTCTTCAAATTTTCTCTTACTTTTTGTCCTGAGACATTGCATTTTTCTTGGGCATCATCATAGTTGCAACATTCACTTTCCTTGTATAGTTATTAAGTATCAGTGTTTTCCACTGCTTTGTTCTCTGTTCTTCTCTTGTTCTGTACTGTTTCTAGGTGCATTGCATATTCAGCATGACCTCGACACTCATGATTCTTATATTCTACATCTCTAACTCTGATTTCTCCTCCAGTTCTAGACTTAAAATTGAGTTGTTCTACTTGCAAAGCCCTCATGGCTGCTATGCAGATGGCTCCTTCCTGATCTAAAATATATATTATCTTCTTCATAGCCCCAGAGTCTACCTTCAGACTTGTCCTTCCTTATACCATTTGTTAGAATGCTATGGTGTCATATTCACTGTCTGCCAATTGGAAGTTCAAGAGCCTGTGATGCCATATTTACCTTCCCATCAAGTATCAAAATGAGCTTCCACGGCTTGCTAATTTTACCTTTCCTTCATTTCATCATGACTCTCTTCCTATAGCCTTCGTTAGAGAAGCAACTACAAACTGGCAATCTACAAGCAGTATGTGCTTATTTTGACAGCATGATATGTATTTTTAAAAATATTTTAACCTCTAAAGGTCATTTTCATTCTTGGTTAGGTTTATTCCAAGGTATAGTTTTTGAAGTATTATGAATTGAAAAGTTTTCTGCTTATTTCTTTCTTAGTATGTTTGTCATTGATATATAGGAAGGCAACAGAGTTTTATATGTTCATTTTGTGTCCTGGTACTTTGACTAAGTGTTTGTCTGATCTTAAAGTTCTCTGGTGGAGTCTTGTCTTAGTTACTCTCTAAATGCTGTGATAAAACACCATGCTAATGCAGCTTATAGAAGAAATGGTTTATTTGGGGCTTAGGGTTCCAGGAGGGTTAGTGACAATGACGATAGAGCAGAGGTCGAGCGTGACAGGTGGTTGAAGCAGCAGTTGAGAACTGAGGCCTTACATCAAACCACAGACAAGAAGTGAAGAGAGAGCACTAGAAATAGCACCTGGCTTTTGAAGCCTCAAAGCCCGCCCCCAGGGACATACTTCCTCTAACAAGGTCACAGTTCCTAAACATCCTAAAGTAGTTCCAACTACTGGCTACCAATTATTCAAACATACAAGAATATGGGGGATATTTCATCCAAACAGCTGCAAATCTTAATAATGAAAACTCTGAAACTATGAAGAAAGAAAGTAAAGAATACACTAAAAGATAGAAAAACTACCCCTGATTAAAATGCTATATTAACACATGAAAACAGCCAAGTCAATCCAATTTCCATTTTAATGCTATCTTTCCACAAAAATAGAGAAAAATCTTAATTTTTTTATGGAAACACAAGAGGCCCCAGATAATCAAAACAATTTTGAACAGAATGAATTATGCTGGGGGTATCATCATCCATGATACAGAGTCATAGAAATAGAACTATCAAAGTACTGTCAGAAAGAGACACATACACCAGTGGAATACAATAGAGAACCCAGGTAAAAGACCACACTACAGTTAACAAAAATTCCCAAAGAGCACTCTGGAGCCTCTTCGGCAAATAGTTCTGAGAACTAGATAGTCACATACAGAAGAATGAATGAGATCTCTATCTCATGCTTCACAAAACAGAATTCTGAATGCATAGGAGACCTTAATATATGAACTGAAATTAAAAAAAAAACTGTAAGAGGAAAACCTCTTGAAAACATGTTAAGATGGATATGAACTTCCTTCACAGGACTCCAGTTGTTCAAAATAATGTCAACATTCAACAAACAAGATTTCATGAAATCAGAAAGTTTCAACACAGAAAGAAAACAGTAAAGTGAAGAGACAACCTATATTTTAATTAAGGAGTGAGCTAAAAATCAAATAACCCAATCAGTAAGTAGACTAATGAAATGAAGGAAAGTACTTACTGTCAAAGATGAAAATACAAATGGCCAATCAACATTTGGGGGGAAATTAGCGATTCTACCCATCAGAGAAATGAAAATTGAAACTCTATTTAGACTCTGTTTTACTCCAGTCAGAAAGGCAGCCATTCATAAGAAATGGCAGTCATGGAGAAGACAAAAAAGGCTTCTGAAGAGATACACAAAGGGGAGTCCTTATACACTGTTGGTGGGTGTGTAAACTTGTCCAGTATCTGCGAAAGTCAATGTGGCGCTTTCACAAAAACAAAAATAAACAAACTCTAAATATAGATTATGTGGTTTTACCCAGTTATGCCTGTCTTGGCCATTTACTTGAATGTTTCAAGTCAAGCTACCACAGAGATATTTTCAGGTCAATGATTCTAATAGCACTATTTGAAATTGTAGAATTATCTAGGTTATGGAACTAACCTAGTTTTTCAATGTCATCTACCTGACCCTAATAACAGTGGACTAGATAAGGATAAAAACATGGTGCAGATACACAATTGACTTTTTTTCAGCCATAAAATAGAGTGAAGTTATTTCATTTGTAGGAAAATGCATAAAATTGGAGATAATCATATCAGGTGAATTACGTCATTCTCAAAAGACAAATATTATGTATTTTCTCTCATTTGTAGATTTTATATAGACATATTAAAATCCTTTATTTATATATGACATAGCAATGGAATCAAACCAGCCTAGTAGAACATGGGAGTCTAATGGGAAAGTAAAAGGGTAAAACAACAGAAGTGAGGAGGATATGAAGGAATATACTCAATCTAAAATATATATTTATATAAAAATTTTAAAAAGTACCATTGAATGTATATTCTATAGCTAAACAAATTTCTATTTTCGATCTTTTCCAAAGTATTGAACTGGTATCTTGCGTGCATTAGATAGTAAAGCAATATCTTGCAAATAGCCTGGTCCTGAAAAACTCACAATCAGGTTAGAAAATATAAAATATCTGTAAATTAAATTATTTCCCTATAAGTCAAAGCAAACTGTAATAATATCACAGAAAAATAGAATAAACTATTAGTTTTGCGAGTAATGCAAAGGGGAAAGACTAATTTGGGTATAATTATATTAGCTTAAAGTCAGACAGGCAGACACACCTTTGAGGCAAACTCATAAACTGCTGGGGGATGAAAAGCTACTGTCTCTTGAAGAATGTACTAATGTACCCTCAAAGCTATTTTTTTCTGTTTCAGAAACACTCTAAAGAATCATAAGATTAATCAGTAAATGCCACCAAGTTACTTGCGCTCCTTCTTTTAAGCAATATAGAGTAACTAGGCCCAATATAACACTCAGATAACCCTCTTTAATAGTGTTTGCTTGTCTCTTATTGCTTTTTGAGTATGTCTTCCTGGACCTTTAAATGAGACTATTCACAATTCTTCATGTCTGCTACCTTCTCTATTGAAACATGTACTTTATGATTTTGAAATAAACATGGCCAGTAGTCATGACCTGCGCTTTGTGGCCTCAAATTGAACCTATTCATAAATGTGCTCTTTAAAAAAAAGCATGATAAAAATATGCTTGTTTCTAACATGCTTCACTATTTGAATATGTGTAGAACTCTTCAATAAAATTCCCATGCTTCTTTTCAAGGAGAACATTAGTCTTGAAATAACTCCCACGCTCTTCTTGTCTACTGCAGGTAATAAATCTTTCTTTACATATTACACTCTGGTTGTGCTTTTTGGCTTTGCATTCACCAAGATGCAAATGTCTTGAGTTCAGTTACAACCAAAGAATCCTCAGAGGAGAAAGGATTTTATATGAATTCTGAAGGTTGGTTAGGGTACACAAAATAGAAAATACAGTTGCTTTATTTTGACATATTATTCATGAATCAAATACTACTTTCTTGCATGCACTGTCGGTGTAGACAGATGATTAAGGAAGAACAGGTGGCTATCAAAACTCTAAATGCTAGTGACAATCTCTCAATGACTTAAAGTGGTAGATATGAAATTGAAAAATGGAGATGCTATTTTATTTTGAGATTTATTTATTTTAATATCATGTGTATAGTTGTTTTACCTTCATGTTTGTCTGCTCACTACATATGTGCCTGATGCTCATAGAAAAGAAACCAAAAGAAGGTGCCAAATACCCTGGAATTAATTACAGATGGTTGTGAGCTGCCATATGGGTACTGGTTATTGAACCTAGGACCACTAGAAGAGAAGTCAGTATTCCTAATCACTGAGACATCTCTCCAATTCTAGAGATGTTACCTTAAGTATTTCTGAGCATATATGTAGTTCCTAATGAATTTAGAATTTTTAATAAGTTCGCTTGATAAATTTAAGAATTACAAAACTGCTACTTTTAAGAGAAACAACAGTTAGTGGAAAAGATACTGGAAAATCAACCATACTTCCCCATTGCACGAATGTTTATTTTCTACTTTAAAAAGTTTGAAATATTTGGTGTATGTTGCAGGCATCTCAGAAGTTTTCCTTTGATATTCCTATTACCTGTGTTCTTCACCACCAGAGAATGGAATATAGTGGAAAGCATGGTCTTAGTTTATGATACTGCTCTGATTGTCATTAGAAGTAATCATATATTCTTTGCTGATTAGAACATTAGCTCACAAATAGATAAAAGCAAGACCAAGTCTTTCTATCAGGTGGAGAATCTATAATAATGGTGTGTAACAAGAATAATAAAAATCCAGAAACAAATATTAGGGTTCAACCTGAAGATCATAAAAGCAAAGCAGCCAAGCAACTAGAGAGCTCTTACCTCCATGAAATCTTCCTACTAAAAGAGAGCACGTTCCTGTCTCATCCTGCCTTATATTTCTCTCTAGTGCTAATATAATATTAAAGGCTTGTACCACCACTGCCTGGCCTCTATGGCTAACTAGTGTGGCTGCTGGGATAAAAGGTGTGTGTCACCACTGCCTGGCTTGTATGGCTGACTAGTGTGGGTGGCTTTATTTATTAAAATACAAATCAAATATCACTAAAGTGTTGTGCTCCTAAAAACTGTTGTTCTTCCTCTTTGGATGGATTTCCTGTACCTGAACCCGAAAGGTTATTCAGGTTTTGTTCCTTGGAGACCAAACCTTAGTGTAGGCTCAGAGAAGGACTCTGTGTGTCCCAATCTTCTGTCTCTCCATTGTTCTCTATCCTCTAGACCCAAAAGTTTTCTGTTATTTTGCAAAGTTCTTGATTATATCATCATAGAATTACAGAAGGGCTGGTGTTAGTGAAGTCAAAGGAAGTCACTTGAAACTGGTCTCCTCTAACTATATCAGATAATCCTATAAGGCATTTTCAGTCAGGCTTCCTAACAATGCCAGTTATCTGGTTATTTGCATCAATAAAACATTTAACACATGACCCACACTAGGAAGCTACCATCTAGTCCATTGCTTCTAGTGTTGATTCCAATTTGTTGGTTGGTTGATTTTTCACCCAAAAGTGACTATTCTATTGTTCTTGATTATTTATCTAGAAAACACCTGCCATCTATCATATTGGTTCCTTTTTGGAAAGTCTAGGAGTTCCTCAAAGCATGTAGATTATCATTAATTAAGAGCATCTATGTTAACAGTTGACAGAAGATTTTAGCTATTGAAATTCCCTCACTAGATAGATCTTCAAATCTCAGTATATAAGGAATTTCTTAAAGACTTAAAGTTGAAACGGTGATGGTGAAAGTTTAGAGTACAGTGCATATGTACAAGGATAAGGATTTTAAAACATCAAAGCAAACCAAAATCCCGGGTTTTGTAACCATAATTCAAATTTATATTTAAATTATGCTTATAATTCTGTTAGGCAGAATTATTACAAGGCAGATTAGATTACTTTTTATTTTTGAAAGCACCCACCTACTCAAAAGTTTAAGAAACTTTGTAAAGAAAGATCCTAATTACAATAAAAATGACCATGAGTGCTCAACTGTAAATGAGATATCTATATTATTACCCTTATTCAACCTACTCTCAAAGCTCAGTAAGCATCTCCAAAGAGGGCAGAAAGAATGTAAGAGCCAGAGCATGGGGAAGATTGTCATGGAATGTTGTCCTCTGGATGTAGCACACATGAACTGATAGTGGCTAAAGTTACCTCCACAAGACCTAACAAGTTCAAACCAGTAATGGTGGATGGATATAAGTAATATGCATATTTGAAAATATGCATTTTCAAAGAATAAAAGAAGCTATTAAAATAATTCTAGCATCGATAGGCATTGGGCTCTTAATGGCCCATGCCCAGATGAGGAACAATTGGCAACTGATTGCTACTGGGGCAGGTAGATTCAGTTTTCTTTGGGGGAAGCCACTGATAGACTCCCCATAACTGATTGAATGACTCTGCACCTATGTATATATGGACACACTCAGTGGACTCGGATTATTAAAAGGGGATAAATGAAGATGTGAGCGAGATGTTATTATAGTAGATTAAGTTGGAGAAATGGGGTGGGAAGGTAGATACGATAAAGATATATTGTATACATGTATGAAAGTTTCTATGAGTAAAGGAAAAATATCATCATCAAATGTGAAAATAAAGTAGTCACTTTGTAACAAACATACTGTGTGCAGAAGAATTTGTGGATGTTTGCTACTTTATTTAGCTTATGATCTTGTAGTTTTATGACTTATTGTTGACAAAATTTGTTCATACAAACCTGATGATCCTTATTTCCTGCTAGCTTGGATGAAGATTGTTTCCAAATACATCAGTTACTCCACTTAAGTCTTAAATTCTTGCACATTTGCTTTTGCTGTGTCTGCTGTCAATTTCCTCAGGACTGTTTTGAATAGATTTATTTAGGACTTCTTTAAAATGAGCATAATTGTTGACCTACCCTCTCATTCATCCACATATTTCCAGTGATTAAAAAGATCCAGTTGAAGAATGGAAGGAGTGAGGGTATGAGCAAGGAATTCAACACCATGAGGGGGTCATCCACTGAGACAGTTTGCTTGAGCTAATGGTAGTTCACCAACTCCAACTGGACTGGGAGTGAACAAGCATGGGAACAACCAAGACCCTCTGAAGGGGGTTGACAGCTCGGGCAGACTGAGGGGCCACTGATAGTGACACTGGGATGTGTCTCTACTTGTATATACTGACTTCATGGGATCCTATTCTTTTTGGATGTAAACCTTGCTCAACCTAGATGTAGTAGGGAGGGCCTTGGACTTTCCACAGGGCAGGTTGCATGGCACTCCCTTAGGGCTGGGGGGTGGGGGAGGGTCTGTGGAGAGAGAGGGAGGGACTGGGAGGAGGGGAGGGAGTGGGAATTTGTATTGGTATTTTATAAGTATTAATAAAAAAGAAATAAAGGAAAAGAAAGAATCCAAATTAGGGAAACTTACCAGATTTAACTCTATTATCTGACTGCTCAAATTATGTTTTGTTTTATCATTTATGATTTATCATTTTTAGTCTGCAAAAATAATACTTTACTTCTTTGGCTTACATATAAATCAGTTCTTATTATATAACGTTATGAGACATGTTTAATACCTAGGAGGCAAATGTTAAGAACTCTTATTTCCATTTTTGCAGGCAGAGACCATAACACAGTAACTTCAAAGAGGGGCCTATTAGGAAATATTTCATTAGAATATTTAATTATCTTAATTTTCCCCCTTTTCTATCATCATTTGTAATTTTCTTGCCTTTTTTCCTCATAACTTCTCATAGCTAAATGCTGATGGTGTTTTTAGCCACATCTAGTTCATTATTCCTAACCACTTTTCTTCAGGAGATTGGAAGGCAACTGGGTAGCTTCCCAGGGTGGAGCATAATGGAATGGAATAAACTCAGAAAAACTCACCCTGCTCTCCCTTAACTATTAATGAATGACATAATATAGCTATAGTTATAAAACTTAAAGCAGGACACAAAACAAAATGTGTTTAGGATGAAATATTTGAAGTATCATTTAGGTAGTAATACTAAACTTGTTTCTTATTCGATCTAAATGATGGTCCAATATTGATTGATTTAAAGAAAAATTAGAAATATGTCACAATTAATTTATCTTTTAAGTTAGGGGGCTCAAGTAATTGATTGTGATATTATATTACCTTGGATATAAATTTTATAAGTTTTCATTCCATCATAAGTAAAATCTTGTCTTTCTAACCAAGGTCTAATGTGTCATGTTCCATCTAAAAAATTAAAAAGAAGTATAACAATTGGCCATATACTGAAGCCTAGGCAATCGATCTGACATGACTTCTTGGTTAAAAAAAATGAGGAATCCTCAAAGGTAGAACAGATGCTATACAAGATTGGTTGGGTAGTTATGTTGAATAGGCACAGTCCTTGAGAATGCTTATTTATCCCCAGAAAGCCATTAGACACAGCTAGGGAGTTTGGGACTCTCTATCAACTATGACAAGGCTAAAATACATGGAGGTGACAGGGTCTTTGAAGCATATCTTTCTTTAATGTTGTTTATAAAGAAGGGAGTTAATGAGAAATTTTCAGAAAATATATAATAAAATTTAAAAGACTTAGCCTGATATACCTACTGCTATACAATTATTTTCATGGTTTGTTATAATTTTTAGTCTTTTTAAAATATCCTCAAAAAGTTGTATCTTTATAATGGTATTGTTTTACAATTTTGTAGACCGCTTTGTAAAACTTTTATTGTGTCATGAATATTTCCAAACTTTGTAAAGTTTTGATAGTCATGGTTTTAACACCTATCTAACTAGCCCACTGGAAAAAATATGTACTAGGATAGGCATTTAGATTACTTCTAACTTGAGTCATTTCAAATATCTATTTAGTGGGCATGTACCATGCACTCACTTTTGTATAACTGAGTATGTTCTCTAGTACAGATATTCACTGTGCTGGCTAGTTTTATGTCCACTTGAAACAAGCTTGAGTCATTTGGGAAGAGGGGACCTCTATTGAGAAAATGCCGCACCAGAATGGCTTATGGGGAAGCTGATGGGATATTTTCTTTATCAGTGATTGAAGTGGAAGGGCCTAGCTCCCTGTGTGTGGTGCCA
>LOEQ01011882.1:6106-22507 GCA_001685075.1 Bramus lutescens
AGAGAGAGAGAGAGAGATAGTTAGTTTGTGGCTTCCTACTGCATCTCAAATGGTAGGAAGCATTATACCACTGAGTTACATTCCAGTTCTCTTGCCTTCTTTTTGTTCGAAACAGGGCCTCATTCTGTAGGCCAAGCTAGCTTCAGATTCTGCTGCCTTTGCCTGTAGAATGCTGGGGTAATAGGCATTCACCACTGGGAGGGGGATCTTTCTTTTGGAGACCGTGTCTAGCTAAACAGTTCTCAGAAATGACAGTTCACATTTCTGCACAGACTAGCATAGCTCTTGATAGATGATCTTGACATCTTAAATTCAGAATTACTTACTGAGCATGCTCTGCATGTCACATAGATGGTGGGAGCCTTGGATGCGGGAGAGAGATGACTACAGAAAGAATGAAGAAGTAGGGTTCCACACCCCTGCTGGCCTTGCCACCATGAATTCCTGTACCTCAGCCACTTTTCTCCTTAATATTTTAGGTAAACTTTACAAGTACTCTACCCAATAAAAATGTAACACACATTTCTCTTCTATTTATAAATCACATAAAATGTCTGTGGTCAAGAGAACACACAGGACATCAGAGATCATTGCTTCCTCTAGTCTCCTCTCTGGCATATAAAGAAAGCTGCATCCATGTGGTGGTTTCAGTAAGAATGGCCCCCATAGGCTCATATATTTGAATGCTTACTTACCAGGGAGTGGCACTACTTGGGAGAGATTAGGAGGTGCGGCCTTGTTGGAAAAAGTGTGTCACTGGGGGTGGGATTTGAGGTTTCAAAAGGCCAAGCCAGGCCCAGTGGCTCTCTCTCTTCCTGCTGTCTGTGGATCCAGGTGCAGAATTCTCAGCTACTTTTTCAGCATCATGTCTGCCTGCATGCTGCCATGCTTCCCACCATGATGAAAATGGATTAAGTCCGTGAAACTGTAAGAAAGCCCCAATCAAATGCCATGGCCACGGCATCTCTTCATAGCAATAGAACACTGACTAAGACAATCCAGACAGCACATATTATTCTATTAATAAAACATCAGCACTAGAGTAGTCAGGGTAACCCAGGAATTAGAGTATTGTGTTTACTCCAAACAGCAAACATCTATTAGCTCATAATTTTTCCTGGTACTCCCATTCAGTGATACTTTGAGGTCCAGTGTGATTCTTGGCATTCAGAACCAATTTTCTAAATAGTGGTTACAATGTATCACATCAATAGCAAAGCTTTCTTCTCAACTTCTTGCCAGTTTAAAAGACTCTCAATTAGTTTTCAGTAATTTGGCAAAGCTAAGAAAATCTATGGGGTGAACTCCTAGAGTACATACTACGTCTATAAAGAAAATGTTTTTTAAATTCCCTGTACACATTAAATATTTTTCATATAGACTCAATATAAATACTTTTATGTGTATTCAATATACATAAAATGAACTATAATGTGTGTTCAGTATAGGTAATACTGTACAAAGCATTCTAGTATATGTCTGAATGCATGTATGTATATAAATACTATATATAGCGATATACCAAACACATGTACAGTGAGTGCATGCATATATGTGCAATGGTTGTAAAGTGCTTGTAACATAGCTGCTCCAGTTTTTATATGTACAAAAACTTCTGGGAGCCTCCTAGGTCTGGGGAGAGGGTCTGAAATATTTCCGTGTAGCAAGATCCCCAGGTGTTGCTGTTATTCCCAGCCCATGACAAGGATCTTTATGTTCATTTTATAAAGAGAAATAAGAACATTGGAGGAAAGTTCTAAGCTGTTAAAAATAAAGATGTTCTTTTGTAAAGCGTAAAAATGTGCCTCGGGGAATACTCTGAGGGGGCACACGGGAATTTTGCCTTTGGAAGGCCGTGCACAGTTGAGTCATTGTTCCGGAGCACGTGAGTCTAGCACATTACCAAAGCCCTTGGGGCTGGGAGTTGCCATGAGTAAGGGATGATTTGGCAGCTCAGAGCCTCGCAGGTAGGGTGTGGAAGTAACATGCCTTCAAACACACAGGCCAATTGAGATATGAAATGTACAAAATAAATGTCAGATGATACCATCGTCACCATTATTTTGCAGTGTACTGGATCTTCCGTTAGTGGATGTGAATATGAGACAAACGATTCCTACCCTAGAAAACACTGGGTGGCACTGGAGATCTTTACCAAGGACTTAGTGTGGCAAAGACTTTGGCCACAATGCAAGCTTTTACTTACTTCTTATCATCAAGCAGAGCGTGAGTGAAGTTGTTTGTTGTCTCAACAGTCTTAAATAGACAGGCTGGTGTCTGCTCCCAACCCCCACTTAGATTTCTTAACCACCCATCTGTTTACCTGTTATTGTCTGTTTATTCGTGTATGTGGTATGTATGTATGTATTCATTTTGTTCTACATTTACAGTTCCCATGAGGTTGACATTCCTTGATCCTTATAGTTGCATGTGGCTCATGGTGTTTTTTACTTTATTCTGCTGTTTCCATCCGTATTGTAGGTTGATTTTGGACAGTGAGCAGGGACCCAACTTTCCACCTGTGGTGTGTGCTGGTCTCTCTTCATGCTTGTTGACCACTATCAATAGCAACAGTGTTTGCTCAAGAGCGGGAAGTTTGTTTTTATTTGTTTGAGTCTCTGATGGAAACTCTTTGGGGGGATGGAATTACCTTGTCCTTTACAGAAACTTTGTGCTTTATCTGATTGGATAAGTCTGGAGAACTGTAGAGAAGAAACGAGGCTTCAAAGGCCACATTGTTATCAGTAGACTTGGCTGGAATAAAAGTGAACAGAGAAGCTCTGACCAAATGTTTGTAGCAGCTGATTCTATGCGCAAGTGCATGCTTCAGTGTGTTAGTCCTCGCCGACTACTTACCCAATGGCTGGTTACTGACCATCTACTATGACAAGGATCTTGGTTACTGTGCTGAAACATGCACTGTCTCGACCCATGCAGTGCACACACTATATATACACATCTGTAATGGCATGTGAACGTACTAAAATTGAAATGCCTATTCCAATGAACATGTGCTTCGTGTGCATCTGTGGGTGTGGCTGCATGTTTATGAAATTGCCCATGCATGTCAGGGAGGAGTATGCTCACAGGTTCAAATAAACAGACCTCTATAAATCACCACACTAGAGAGCAGCAGAGATGAGGCTAGAACACAAGGTTTGGAAGATAAAGGCTTCTCTTGGGAGTGACACTCACACTGGGACTTGAAGGACGGGATGAGCAGGAATATACAGCCAGACAATGCATAGGAGGAACAAAGTGTTTTATCAGAGGAAAAATTGTATCAGCTCCCTGTGTGGGACAGGAAACCTGTGAGGTTCAACATGGGGGAGACAAGCAGAGACAGATGCAGGCTGAAGGATGCTCCAGGAGCTCACAGCATGCTTCAGAACTAACTTGCGGCTATAATACCCCATGCAAAGGCTCTTTTGTGCTTTGCTTCCTAGTAGAACCTGAAAATCTTCAAACGTTGTCTCCACCCATATTCTTCCTCTTTGGTGTAATCATTGTGCAAGACACAAAAAGATCTAATTGTGGCAGGTGTGAAAGAGAGGAGGAGGTTTGGCTTTTCCTTATACTGAAGCCATACACACTTTGCAAACAATGATTGTTTCTATTTTCATCTTATAAAACATCTAAGCAAAGCTGTGGTTGCAATTCAATGACATTGCTCTTGATGGCATGCAGAAGGTCCCGAGTTCAGTTCCCAGCACCAGAAAAACAAATACATGAGACATAAAACATGCAAGCAGGACGAGACATTGGAACAAATGTTTTAATAGGTCCCAAACTCCACTCCCTGGTACTGTTGCAAGCTCACAAGACCACTTTTGTGTAGCCACCAGTTTGGACTATAAAGCATTGGATATAAAAGGCCTGATGGGGCTGTTTGGGCGGATTTTCAAATGGTCCACCTCTTATGAACACAGAGCATTAGGGATGCAGGGATGCGAACAGGATGAAAGAGCCCCTAGGACAGCCTCCGAAATGACCCCACCTAGGGGACCTAGGGCAGAGGTGCTCAGCATCACAGCCTTTACTAAATTTAACATGACTTGCCAAGTAAAAGTCATTACTGAGAAAATGTAAAAGTCCAGCCAAGAGCTTGGGTGATGGAAAATTAAATATAGTTGAGACATAAAATTTTACAATACAGGGATTGTAGGGTGATTGGATGTCTTTCATAGTTCAAGAATGCAGTTCAATGGACCATCTCTCAGCATTATCCTGAAAGCTTATACTTTTGATTAAAACCATAAAATCTATCTTAGAGATCCCGGAAAGAGTGAGCATACCTTAAACCCAAACATTCTCCCACCTGGACAGCTACTAGTCTCATTTTCCTGCTACCTTTAATTTAATTAAGGCAACCATGGCAGAGCTGGAATTCTTGTATGTGAACTTTGTGTAGGAAATTCAAAGAAATCTGAGACTTTTAAAGATTATTTAAGAGTTTACACATAGGATCGTTTTCAGGGGTTACAAGCCAGACCCAAATTTAGCCCAAGGCTTGGAAAAATGACCCGCAACCTGCCCCGGTGCTGCTTCTCTGGAGGGGTGAAGGTTGTGTCGGGACACCAACCCATCCGGCCATGTGAGCTGTTCTGTGACCATCAGGCACTGGTGTGGAGGCACTGGCAGTGGAGAGGGAGGCCGGCTAGAGCCAGGCTGGACTTGAGTCCTGGCCGTGGTCCTGCCCAGCTGTTGTTCGGTTCATTTCTACCTTGTCTGCTTCATTTACGTCCACTTTCCCAACTCAGCCAGAACCACACGTTCTCATGTAATTGTGCTGGCCTGGATGATGAGAGCCTGGTGAGGTTTGGAATTACTAATGCCAAGATCTGTCACACTGGCCAGCATTGTGTACCGCGAACAAGAAGCCCAGAGGAATAGAAAAGTAATAAAATAATAATCATGGTTATGAGGTGTTTAGCAAATCCAAATTTCCATGATATGAATAATAATAAAAAATCCTTCTCAGGATAAATCTGTCCTAATAGAAAGGAATCACATGCTGGTGAATCAGCTGATTCCATTTCAAGGGCACTTATTGCCATCTTCTTATGCTCTTCTTGTGCCTGAGATGCTTCAAAAAAAAAAAGGAGTAAAAAGATGAGATAAACATGGTCACATGCTCAGGCCTTCTCCATTTCTCACAAGAACCAATGGCAACCTAGCCATGGGAATGGCAAATTTTAGTTGGTCACCAACTCTGAGCCAGGGACTATCTAGGCTTTGAGGTTATAAAGTTTATTGGGACAAATGGTAGAAGCTACATGAATATTGCCTTTGTTTCTGCCATTTTAAGAGTGCATGAACTCTCAGGACTGAAAAAGTCATCCTGTAGAACCCATCCTAAGGTCTCAAAATTGTTAAAACTTAGTCTAGCTTTTGGGAATCTGACTGAGAAGAGCAAACTAAATAGAAAAGTCAGAGAAGTAGAGAAAAATCCCCCAGCTGTTTCTGAGTGTTGAAGCCCGAGGTCTAAAGAGTACAATGAGGTCAGCCACTTTTATCTTCCAAGGCTGATGGCTTCCACACTCTAAAATAGGCTGCAAGATTTAGCAAACAACAACAGCAAAACCAAAGGGCAAAAAAAGCAAAAGCAAGAAATGCAGCTAAATTTCAATTCCAAACCAACTTCCTCATCCAAAATTCAGATTCAGCTGAGTGTTCTGTATGGAATTCACTAACCCCAATTACAACCGACCCGCCACAGGAAGAGAGCCCTGAGTTCTGGAGGGATTGTGTTGCATCTGCTCGAGCAAGCTCTCTGCTGGAAGCTTCTCAGTATCACTCCGCCAACTTAATCTTGCTCCCTGATGTTTGATTTTACTCACTTTTGATATCAGCCGAAAAATGTGTGCCTGTTTCTGTGAGGATGTCTGTAGCCTCGTAGGGCTTTCCCTATCCATCCCATATTCCTTTGTCAGTTTTATTTGTCCTCTATCAAATTGTTCATTTCCTCATTTTTTTAAAAAAAAACCCTGTTGCTCTGTGTAAAATGAGTGAATTAATGGTGCCTGGGAAACGATGCGTACACAGAACACTCTGGAAAAACCAGTTGTCAATGGCCTAAATTAGTCTGCTAAAAGAAGACCCAGAAAGGGAAGAAGGGCATCAGGGGATGTTCTGCTGAGGGTGTGGGACCAGAGCCCTCTCTATATATCACATTCGCTTTCAGTTACAGTCTCCACTCAGATTCAGATTAGCGAGATCTATTTATGTGCTCACCTGTGTTTAATGCCCACGTGGGAAGCTCCACACTAGACACAGTAAAGGTCTGGCACAGTGGTCCTCAACCGTGGGTCTTGACCCTTTGGAGGTCGAATTATCCTGTCACAGGAGTCGCCTATCATATATCCTGTATATCAGATATTTACATTACAATTTACAACAATAGCAAAATTACAGTTATGAAGTGAAAATGAAGATAATTTTATACCATGAGGAACTGTATTAAAGGGCTGCAGCATTAGGAAGGTTGAGAACCACATAGAGACATTTGTATCTGCCTTGGTGGAGCAATGGGCCAGAACCGTGATGAAGCCTCATGGCTTTGAACCTTGTGTGGCTACTCTAAATTTAGTTAATAAAAGTCAGGTGTGGGACTGGGGGTGCAGCTCAGTGATAGTGCCCTTTTCTGCTATATGCCAGGCCCCTGGGCTCATTCTCAGCATGAGAAAAATACATTTAAAGAAATAAATAAGCAAATCACAAGCTGTTCTAGTCATATTAAAGTACTCCATGTCTGGTCATGTGAAGCTAATGGTAGCAAACATTATATAAAATTTCCAGAGTGTCACGACCTGTGCATCAACGGGTCTGTGAGGAAGGCAAATATGGAACAACTGGACCTTCAGTTCTTTGATTGTAATAATTACAATTATGTTGCATGACATAAAATAGCCATTCAAGAAGTTGTGTAATGGAATAGTCAGGGAAGCCTCTTTGGAAAAGGAATCTTTGAGGGTAAATGGGAATGATGGGTAGAAAATGACACACAATAGCTAATGAGCAAAGAGAACTGTCCAAGGAGAGAAGCCAGAATGTGCTAATGTCCTGGGGTTGGCAGAAGAGAAACATTTGAAGAATAGATAAAAACAAAAACAAACAACAACAGCAACAACAACAACAAAAAACCCAAAGGAGAAGAGGAGAGAGATACAGGGAAGGCTGAAAAATAAGCCCAGGGAGTGAGGTGAGGACCCAGCCCTTAGCAGATGAGTGACTTACTGAGTTGTACGCATACAGCACTGTTCTTCCTGCATGGAAGTCAGAATTGTGGGTGCCTTGGTCCCATGAGACAGGTCACACAGTCTTTTAAGAGTCCTGGTCTGCCGGGCTGACGGGAAATACTGTCAGGCTGGTTGTGAAAACACAGAAGGCATTTCCATCCTCACAGTTCTGGAAATCTAAGTTTAATATCAACATATGAACAGGGCTGGTTTGTATTGAGGCCTCCCACATTGGCCTGCAGATGGCATCTTCTCCCTTGGTCTTCGTGTGTGTGTGTGTGTGTGCGCGCGCGCGTGCACGCATTTGTGTTCTTACACGGACACCAATCAGATTAGAATTAGGATCCACTCTAAAATTACTTTAATTATCAAAGATGTCTCCTGATTTTAAATAAAGATACAGTGTGAGACCTTTGGATCCTTAAGCTATGATTTTGGCATCTTTCAACTTCCAGCCAGTGTTGGAGGCGACCACAGCAAGAATATCAAAACATGAAGAAACACACAGGACAGAAAGCTCTGCTTGGCAGGCTTTGGCTAGTATATATGGAAAGAGTTCCGTGAAGACAAAGGGAATCACAGGGGCCATTGCTTACCTCCAGAGTACAGGATGCTGTAGATTTCAGCCGTCCCATGTGGCGTTAAGCACAGGGATAGGTGAATCTCAATGCGGTTGCTCACCTCGCCCATACCACCTCCCATGGATCTCTTCTCTTTCTCTGGGAATGACTCACCCGAGGTTGGGAACAGTACCCTGGGATTCTCCTTGGCCTTGGACAGTACATGAACCCTCCTTCCAGCAATGCATGTGGCAACCTATGAACCTTGCTTACATGAAGTAGAAGGAAACACCATCACTGAAGAATAGATCCAATAACTTGTCAGTAAGTTGAATCTCCTCCCCCCACATGAGGCAGCACAAATGCCTGCTTTACACAATGGGAAGAAGTTACTACCCCTAACAACCCGCATGCTTAAACCAAAGGAGGCTGACCTGGCCTAGGCTGGTTTGGGGTACATGTACAATAAAGCAAACTGTGTCCTCTGAGTGAACTTAGAGGGACAAATGTCTATTTACATGTAATGCCTGTGCATAGTTGGGCATGTATATGATTAAAATCAATTACCTCGTGAGAAGGACCACACACAAGGAACAAAGACTTATGTGATCCAAGCCTGTCAATCGAAGTAGAACCAGCAGGCCACACCCCTTAACAACCAAATTCATTCTTTTCTTGAACCCCTTAACAGGGAGCCCTAAACACTAATCCGGACACTCACTCACGTGGCCTGCTGTTGCTCTCGACAGTATATGAGACCTGTATGATCACTTTGCTTTGAATAAACTTTGAGTAAAGTTTCCCGACAATTTGCAGTAAGTCCTTACTTTGGGTCTTTGGTAAGAGGCCAACAGCATAGACATCTCCAGCCTAGATTCTGGCTACCAGTAATAGAATAGGTGTTTTAGTCCTGATACACAAGTCATTTGCTCCTCAGCTTAGCGGGCCACCTCCTCTGGGAGGTTGACAAAGTTTTGCAAGAAGCCTAAAGTGTTTCTTACCCCAACTCTTGTCCACCTCACCTGGAGCAGTAGCCAATGCTGCCAAATCCAGAACCTCAGTGTGGAGCCTACAGGAGCTAAAGCATATAGCCTCCTAAGAAGTGGGGAGATACCAATATAACCACCCCCCTTGGACTGAAGAGTCAACTAGAAAATCCCACCGTAACTGCAAAAGGAGAAGAAAAATTTGAAACTGACAAAAATATTTTTAACACTGGAAAATTCAAGAGCTAAGAAAAGTTAAAAGAAAGTGTACTTTGAAAGCATGTTCATAGGAATCAAATAACTCAGAGAGCAAACTACATCTCGGACAGAGCAGGTGAGTGATATGTGGCATGTGGCTTTTTGAGATGAGGTCTGATCAAATCCTGGGTGGGAGTGTCAGCTTAAATGACAAAGAGGGAAAGTTTCTAAGGCTAGGGAGTTTAATACCTCAGCGGGAGCATCAGGCCACAGTAAAGGGTGAGCACATTCAAACATAGTGAGGTAAGCAGAAGTTTTTAGAGGCAAAATGAGGAGAGCTTCGCAGGCTATTTTGAGTCATTTACTCTTGGCTAACAAGACTGTGCAAAGCTCGTGCCAGCCCTAGGACGAACTGGCAGTTCCTGTGCAGATGTCCTCAGGAAGTGTTTTTGTGCAAGGCTGACGTGGTTCTAGAAGAGTCTTTTGTGGTAGTTCTTGCTATCAGGTTTGCATAGTAACATGAATTGTTTAGCTTCATTATTCTTTTTATTAGTACTTGACACAAATGACTTCATCTCAATGCCAATGATTTTCACGGATGTAATGGTGTTACAGATGTGGATCGTGGACAGAGAACATTCCAGGTGGCAACCCTGAGATGCAGAATGCCTAGATGGTTAAGGAGAGCAGAAGGGCCACATACAGCATCTGCACAGAGGCAACAAAGATGCATCGGATTACATGGAGCTGTGGGGCACTTCAGGCCTGGGAGCAGAGTTTGAGCCACATTCCAGTGGGACTGAGAGATCTGTCGTAATGGTAAGAAAACACAGGAGCAGGGAGAGCAGCATACCCTCCATTTGGGAAGTCCATGGGAGGGACCCAGAAAAGAAAGCCGGCCATGATTCCCATGCCATGGAGTCATGTGTCCTGGAGAGAAGTTAGAGCCTACGGCAACGCCAGGTTTATGTATGTAGTAAGGACTGGCTAACTTTGTAATTTTGTTTGCAGATGTCCCTCAGTGTCTTTAGAGGATTGGTTCCTAGACCTCTGGGTAACCAAATCCTCGTGTGCTCAAGTATCTTGTATAAGATGGTATATCATTTACATAGACCCTATGTATATTTTCTCCTGAATTTTAAGGTTTGAATCATTTCTCTAATATTTCTAAAACATAATACAATGTAATGCTATAGAAATATTCCTTATATTTATTTGAATACTTTGTTTCAAAGGAAACACAAATACTTTTTATGCTGTTGTGTTTTTGAGACAGGGTCTTGCTATAGAACACAGGCTGGCTTCAAATTTACAATTCTTCTGTCTCTTTTCTCAAAGTGCTGGGATTCTGGCATGTGCTACCACACTTTGCTGTGCTGTGGTTTTGTTTTGTTTGTTTGTTTTGCTTTGTTTTCAGGAAAGTAATGGAAAAAAAGATTTTGTTCATCTTTAATACAAAGAAATTTTTACAAGTAATTTTGACCCATTATTGGTTGAATGAAAAATACAATGGGTAGCTATTGAGAGACAATTATGTGTGTTTCTCATTTAAAGTCTGTAATAGCTCTGTGAGGGAGAAAATATTATATTATTTTATAAATCCAAAAACAGGCATTCAGTGTACAAACCACTAAATAACAATGCTATTCATGCTTACATCTTACTCAGCATCTTTATGCAAACTTAGTTTTATCCTTGAGTATAGAATATAGCATAACAGAGAATTTACCATCCTAACCACTCTAAAATGCACAGTTCAGGGATAGTAAGTCCTGTTCACATGCCGGTTCAGCCATCAGCACCTTCCATCTTCACAACCTTTGAGTTTTCCCAAAACTCTGCACCCATTAATCTCCACCCATTAAACAGCATCTTTTCAGTTTAATTGTCAGAAATACATTGATGCGTTCTTTTTTTTTTCACTTACGAAACATAAAATCACCTAACTAAAACTCAGTTACTCTCAAGGTAATTTAACGTTTGATGAGATTACAGCAGTTTGTACAATGTAGTTAATATTCTTTTAAGTTTTAAATCTTAAAAAGTTATCTACCAGGAGAACCGCCCTCCTGAATGATGGGATAAAATAAGAGGAAAAGATATTATGAAAGGTAGTCACATTCCCTCTCAGTAACCAAGAAAAAAACCTATTTTTTATTGAGTCCCTGGATATCCAGAGGACAAGACAGGGGTGTAGAAAACCAGAGATGTTGCAGAACAAATCAGAGTCAAGATAAACCGACTATTCATACATATACACAACTGTTTCCATAGTTTTGTGGTGGGGCTGCTGGTTGCACCTAGCCAGCCGCAGTGTAACTTGCTCTCCAAAGGCTCAAAGAACCACAGTCTTGGTTTTGCCTTGCAATGAGCTCACATCAGACCTTCCAGAGAAGGTCAAGCTGCCTTCCTAAAGACCTACTTGACTTTGGGGTGTTCTTTTATGGGGGAGAGGTGGGACTTTTTGCACAGGAAAATAAAGATTTCCCAGAAACCCCAACTAGAAACAGAATAAATGGGAAGGCAAGAAGGCTCTGCAGATAAAGGCATCTGTCACCAACCTGACAACCTGAGTTTGCTCCACTGGGCCCAAATGGTAGAAGGAGAGAACCAACTCCTACAAGTTGTCATCTGTCCTATGCATGTGAACCATAGTGAATGTGCATGCGCATAAGTGTGCACACATATAGTGCAGGAGAATTGTCTGTATTCTGCCAATCAGCATTTATCTAAGAAGGGCACCTGACTCTCAATGTTGGTCTTAATGCTCAGATAGTTCTCTGGGTCAAGCCCCTCAACAGTTTGAGTGATATGAACCCTCTCTTCTCCAGGGTAAAAAGTAACTTCCACCTCATGCACAAAAGTAGCACCTGTGAGGCTGAAGCCATTCTCAGAGCCCAGCTAGCTCAGTCAGTAGAGCATGAGACTCTTAATCTCAGGGTCGTGGGTTCGTGCCCCATGTTGGGCACCATTCTGTTACATGAGGGCTGGGCTTATTGGGGTTTATGTCCTGCCCAGACTACCAAAGAAGCAAGATGTGACCTGCCTCGCTGAGAAAGGTACCGAGCCATGTGGCTAACATAGATAAGGATAATGGATTCATATAAACTACAAGAGCTAATAAGAAGCCTGAGCTAATGGGCTAATCAGTTTATAATCTTATGAAGACCTCTGTGATTTTCTTTGGGACTTGCTGGCTATGGGGAACAGGGCAGGACATAAACTCCAACAAGCCCAGCCCTCATATTACACACATACCCCTCATGTGTGTGCACACATACCCCTCATGTGTGTGCACACATACCACTCATGTGTGTGCACACATACCACTCATGCATGTGTACACATACCCCTCATGTGTGTGCTCACATACCACTCATGCATGTGCACATGCACAAAATAAATTAGAATGTAATGAAATTATTAAAAGATGATCTAGAGTAATCAGGAGTACCAAATGGATACACCTATAATCCCAGCACTAAAAAGTGTGCATGGGGGGACAAGAGTACAGATTGAGAGACTGTATGGTGTCTACTCACTTTTCCACAAAGGTGCTTTAATCACCATTCTCAGTGCTACAATCTTACCATATGACTTCACTGGGCTAATTTGAGTGTAAAAAAAATCTATGATGAGAAAAACAAATTAAATATGCTTTAGTTCTGACATGTAGAGCACATTTGGTGAGTCTGTGTGTTGAAGCGAAACATAAGAAGCAACAACTGGAAGTACTTTTTTATATTTCTACTGTGAAGTGAGAGAAACAGCTGCCTGTTGATCTTACCCTGAAACTGTTAGGAGAGAACATAGTGAAACGTGGGATTTGCACAGAAAGGAACCCTGGGGAAACTTCAGCTCCCATCAAGTACCTTGGTAAACACCACTTCCTTCTAGGCAAATGCTCATATTTTTCTAAGTGTCTGCTTGCCTTTCAGTTTGGCCAGACCATAGACATTCAGCCTTGTTTATCTCTGTAAATACCTCTGAGTATTTACTGAGCCAAACAGCTGATAATTTACTAACAGTAACCATCAAGCATTGTTATATTATTTTATATGTTAACTCATTTTGTCCCCATAACAACTGTAGGGAGTGAGTGTTGTTATCCTCTGTGGCAGTTACTAAGCCATTATAAAAAGCAACTCTGAAAACCATCAAGAACCTTGAAGATATCAAAATAAATATGTGAAGCTGGTCAGAAAACACCAGTTATTGCATGATTGCCCTTTTACTGAGTATGAAATGTCAGGAAGAGGCAAATCTATAGAGACAGAAATAGATTGGTGGTTGCCAGGGCTTGAGAGAGGGTAGAATGAGGGGTGACTACTAGTGGGTTTGGGGTTTCTTTTGGGAATGATTAAAATAGTTGTGGGGATATTTGTGTGACTGTGAATAGGCTAAGCGCTATTGAACCGTACTCTTTAAATGTCCCAATTATGGGTTTGTGATCAGTTACAGATACCAAGATAGGAGCAACTTTCTATATTTCTCTTAAGTTCATACATTAAAGGCTGGGTCCTCAGTTTGGTCCTTATTGGAGATGATAGGATCTTTAAGGGTTAGGGCTTAATGAGAGGCATTTGATCATTCTTGGATGTGCTCTCGGTGGGAATGCTGGAATGATGGTCTTTTTTGGTTCCTCTTTTGATCCTAGCCATGAGGTAAATAGAATCTGCCATGTGATGCCACCCTTCAATCTACCCTAGAGTCAACCAGTTGTGGCTTGATACCTTCAAAACAGTGAGCTAAAATAGAGGATGTGTCTTAATTCAGTTTTTATAACAGTGACAGTTGACTACCACACAGCTACATGTATCTTTATATGTTTATTATGCAAATATACAAGCTTTTTTTAAATTAACTAAAGTAGAAGACAATTGTGTTCAGAATCACAAAAACTGTTATAAGGACCATGACAACAGGGTCTTACTGCAAAGAGGCCCCGTTGACTCCAGTTCCTTGTCCGGAGATCCCACTGGCTGGAGCTGCTTGTGTAGACTATGCCACCATTTGCCACCTCTCTTTGGCTAGAGCCAGGTCTAGACAATGGACTTCCTGCTGCAGCTTTTGGAGTCCACACCATGGTGATCCTCAACATCACAGCTGCAGGAAATATGGAGTTCAGTGTTATCTGGATGGCCACTAGCTGCATATTTTCAGAATCTTGACACCACTTCATTTTCATTGGAGACATTTTTTGTTGAAGTCTGCAGAATTTCTTCAGAAAATGCAGTCAACATCAAAGTCTCAAAAGACAGTACCCAATTTTCCTATGCTACTTCTTTTCAGCCTCTGCGCTGACCCAGGTAAAGGCTGCTGACCAACTGTGGTGTATCCCACTGACGGAAGGCTTCTCCACAGAGGAGGTGACCTCTGCATGCTTCCTGCTGCTCCCTGTTGAAATGACACAGGGACCAGTGATAATATGTTGTATTGGAGTTGGTCAGCCGGCATGTCTCCTGCATCCTCACTATGGGGGCAAGCTCTCCAGCACTGCCCCACTTGGCTCATCCCATGCCACAGGCAGCAAGGGGTAGGTCCAGTTCTCATGCCCTTGGGGCTGACTCACCAGCACCCACAGCTCTACTGTGCTGCCCAGGCAAGGTGCAGGGTCCGTTCTCCAAAGTGCTTCAGCTAGTGAGGGGCAGGACCAGCTCTCCCACTCTTATGACCCAAGACCAGCTCTCCTGCCAGCCTCAGGTAGTGAGGGACAAAGTGGGGAGTGCTTCTTTCTCTTGCCCATGCCCCCATGAGGCAGAAAAGGGGAGGGAAAGGCCAACTCTCAACACTCTCATGCTCTCAGGGTGGCTCACCTCTATTCCTACAACACTGTTTCAGTGGGTGGACCAACCCCTCGTGGTCCTGACTTCGTTGCTCATATTCTCCCTACTTCTGCTCTTGAACTGGACCTTGGGAGCTCAATCCAGTGCTCCACTTGTTTTAAAAAAATAACACAAATTATTCTTATTCTTCTCCTTCTATGTGAATATTTTGTAAATTTCATATTTTCATAGTATTTCACTGATTTTATATGTTCTGTCCATACATTTGAAAAGCTGTCATTTATTTTAATTGAACCATCTTAGTCCTCTATCTTACCCAAACAAAGGCCCTGATATTCTGTCATGTATATGACTCAATATATTTTTAATACTTTCCTTTGAAGGTGGTTTTTTTTGGATTACTGCATTTTTCTTCTTAGGTATTATTTCAGTTTGGCTTTTCTTCAGTATTTCTATCTTTTAATTGACTTCTATTTTCAGCTCCCAAACTGGCTTCTTTACTTAATTCAGCTATTTGTGTTTTCCTGGAATTCATTCAGGAAATGATTTGTGTCTTCTAAATTAATTCATGCATTTGTTTTTGTTCTATTTGAGATCTTTGGATGTATTTAGTGTAATGAATATCTTGTAGGACCCAGCCATGATAAGCTCTATAGAGGTCTAAGTGTCAGTAGTTTGCCCTGAGGCAATATCTGTTTCCAAGAAAGACCACAAACTGAGACTACCCAGGCATCACCCAGGACCAGACCATCCAAAGGAAATTCCTAACATTCCAACCTTTGTAGATAGATCACCTTCCAGCACACATCCATTGCTTTTCACCAGGACACCCTAGAAAAATGTCAGCCAATCAGGGGTCCTTAAAAATCTCTCACCTCCATCTTTGCTACTACAAAAACCCAACCCTAACTGAGCTCAGGTTGCTCCAATCACTCCAATACGTTGAACACATGGAGGTCTGCGTTTGCAAACTTGTGTAAGAATAAAGGCTCTTTGCTTTTACATACAGAACTCAGTCTCCTAGTTGGTTTTGGGGAGACTCCATGATCTGGGCATAACATATCTAAATTGTTCAAGTATAGTAAAAAATCAAGAGTCAGAAATTTATATAAAGACCTGATAAATTCAAGGACAAGGGAGAGTCAATTGGCTGACTCTGTCTTCATATATTTTACCCGAGCCACCAGTCCTGTAACTCCCTTCAGAAATCCTTCTTCTCTCTTCCTGTCCTTCTCTAGCCGACTTCCTCAGTCCTCCAATAACTCTATGGCTAATCCCTGTCAGCCAATCACTGACTGTCCTTTGATTCTAGGTGACTTTATTGGCACAGTTGAATGCTGTACAAACAATTCTCCCACAACAATTTAAAATTATTCTTGGTTTGGAATTTTGTCTAAGTTACTGCTATCAGTAGCCATGTATGGGAACTGTCAATTTCTGGAGGAGATGCATTGTCATGGTGTTGAAAGACCTGAATAAATTCAGACCCCTCTAGCAGAAAGAGTAGAGCCAAAAAAAATCTAGCAGGGAGAGAAGAACCAAAAATCTAGATTAGCCAGTTCAGTGACTCTTTTCCGGGAACTAGCTGACCATAAAGTTAGATTATAATCTTGAGAATAATCTTGAGAAACAG
>LOEQ01011883.1:8172-28211 GCA_001685075.1 Bramus lutescens
GACCTTCAGGTTGAACTCCAATGTCTGTCTCTGAGATTTTATTAATTATGTTACGAAGAGCCACTGAAGAAGCTTTGCTTTACTGGGACAATTCATGCTTTACTGGGACAAATAAGAAATTAGCGGTAATTAAGAAGTGACCAGTCTTCTTGAGGTGAAATTTTCTGGGAAGTGTTTCCTTGGATTCAGCACACAGAGTGTGGTCCAGAGGTGGTCAAGGCTGTACCTTGCTTTATCAGCCGAGTTCACTCGCATGTCAGAATCTCCCAGGTGGTACTGGTTTTGAAGGCATGAAGGGATCACGGAGGACAGCTGAGGCTTGGCACTGTGAGGGGCCAGGAGAGGCCTTTGGTGAAGGTGCGTCTCAGGAGCAGTTAGTTGGAGGACAGGATTAAAAGGATCACACAGAAAACTTGTGGCTTGGCACCGCAAAGAGGGCCCAGGAGAAGCTCACAGTGGAAGTGTAGTGCAGCGAGAGACCCTAGCATTCTGGAGATGTCAGCACCATGGACAATCATGAACAGCAGCTGCGGTATTGGGATGAAGCCTGACAGAATTTCGAAGACAATGTGCTTCAGAAGGTGGAGCTGAAGAATGACCACACCCCTGGGAGGAGCCCAGGAGGTCCTGAGTGAATCCCAGGTGTTGGGCACGGCGTTATTTCCACATTTGGAGTTTGGTTTTGCTTTGTTCAGTTTGTGACTGTGCCCTGGTCCTTCCCTTTTGGAAATATTAAAACATTTGATTAATTTTTGGTTTGACAGGAGATTTGAAAGATGTTTGATTTGAAAAGTGTTGGCTATTTTAAAGAATCGGAATTTTCAGGTGTTTGAATTTTTAAAAATTGGGAATTTTAAAATCTGGAATATTTTTAATTTTTTTTTTAGTCTGGACTATTTTATATTGTGATGTACCCCCTCTTTGAACATTCTGGTTTTTATTTAAGAAGTGACTCACTTCAACAATTTGATTTGTTACTACTTGAGAAGTACATTTTCTTCCAGCATTGGGTATCAGTGAGGTGTAGGCATAGAGTTCCTGGTTCTCACTTCTCTCTAATGGAAAGCAATTCAGAGACTCAGCAGTAAACATCTTCTGTAAACTCAGATCCAGAGGGGAAAAAAAAAGAAGTGAGAACGTATGTAAGCGCTGCTGGAGGCATTCCCATCTCCAACACTGTTCTCTAATAACAGGGTAGACCAAGTGTTCCATCTCTGAGCAGTGAACTATCAAAGAAGAGGAACAGTTTTCTCATTGGTGTTATTTGTAAGAAGTTTTTATATACTTTTTATCTTCAAATGTATGCATATAAAACATTTGCATAGATATTAATGTTAAGAATTGAAAAGGGGGGCTTGGTGGTGGGGGCTGCACACACCTTTGATTCCAGCACCAGGGAGACAGAGGCAGACAGATCTCTGTGAGTTTGAGACCAGCCTGATCTACAAAGAGAGTTCTACGATAGCCAGGGGTAGCTACATAGAGAAACCCTGTCTCAAAAAAAAAAAAACAAAAAAAAAAAACAAAAAAAACACAAAATACAAACAAACAAAAAAAAGGAAGGTAAAATTTGAAAATGCACAGAAGCATTCTCAAATAGCCTATCGGAAGCCCTACAATTGTTTTTCATGCTTGAAGAGGAACCCTGGACGCCTATTCAAAACATGTCATAATACACTTGTGTTAAGGAGAACTACAGAACGGTCTCTGACTCTGGTTTTGGAATTCCTTTTTCAACTTCACCTTGGCTATTGTGTTGACACTGCTAAGCAAAATTCTATTTCAGAGCGTCTGCTGTGAGGACAGCAGGGTCAGTAGTCTCCACTGACTTAGGCTTTAGGTCTTCCTCTGACCTCTTGACTGAGCGTAGCTTCACACCGTTCATATCTTTAAAGATCTCAAGGATCGTTGGCATGTCAGGCTTCTTTGGGAGGCTCTTAGCCAAAGTCTTTCCAGTATGAGTTTTTGCTCTCTTCTCTCTTTAAGCAGATCGAGAACAGGCATACTTTGGTGGAGCATCGATGGCAGGGGGTGGGAAGGAGGTGGTGGTGCTGCAGTAACAGATGTGGAAGAATCTAAGTGTTCTAAGAATCTCTGTTGCTCTTGCAACAGAGGGTCACAATCTTGGCAAGCTGAGCTCTAAGGGCAGCAAGCTCATTCTTGAATGGGAGATCTTCTGCAAGGCCTTCTCACTGGCCAGGGTCATTTTTGGAGGAGGCTCATCTTGTAACAAGTTTGGGAAGAAAATAGACCTGCTTGGGGGCTTCTCAAAGAAAGGAAGGCCATCCCTCAAGGGGAGGCTTGAGCCTGACCTCCTCCCTCAGTCTATTGAACATGCTCCCTCTTCTGTAGCTACCCACCCAACATCAGGAAAAATGCTGCCGCATCCTCTGTTGGGTGGGTGGGGCTCCATTCTGTTGCCTGGCTGGTAGGCTAAAATGGGCTTCTTGGATGCTAAATCAAGATAATTTGGTACCAATTTTCTTTATGATTCTTTGAGATGAAGAGATGAACCCTATGGTTTTCCAAAATACCAACTAACTGCTGAAATACCATCCTCATCAGGCATTTAGTCCAGCCCAGCATTTCGAGTCTTCTCAACCTGCATGTCAAGTAGTTCAGGCATCCATAGCAGCACATGGTCCATAGAACACACTCTGCTGCCGTGATGTTCCTGTCAGTATGAGAGCTTGGGGATGAACAAGAAAGGAAAGCTTGTGGCTTAATAATGATGTATTTGTGTGCCATATTCACAAGAAGTCAGTTCTACTGGAGAGTTTCATGTCATCTTGACACAAGCTAAGGTCATGGCAGAGAATGGAGCTTCAGTTGAGAAACTGCCTCAGTAAGATCAGGCTATAGGCAGGCCTGTAGGGCATTTTCTTAATTAGTGATTGATGGGGAGGGCTCTGCCCATTTCAAGCCATGGAAAGCAAGCCAGCGAGCAGTACCCTCCATGGCCTCTGCAGCAGCTCCTATCTCCAGGTCCCAGCCAGCTTGAGTTCCTGCCATGACTTCCTTCAGTGATGGATGGATTCAGAAATGTAAGCCAAATAAACCCTTTCCTCTCAAAGTTGCTTTCGTTCATGGCGTTTCAACAAAGCAATAGTAACCCTAACTAGGACACAAGCATATGGGGATAAATATAATTTGAAGTCGTATGATCTCTTCAACTCTTAGGCTTATTATTTTTTTATTATATTTTTTTTCTGTTACTTAGGCTGTGAGCCAGAGCTGAGCTGGGTCATATGCCTCTAACTCACAAGTTCAGGCATGTTATTTGGAATTAGATGCCTTCTTGGCATCCTCATCTCTACACTTTCTTTGTTCCTCTTTCTGTTTCTTGGTATATGACATATTTCTGATCTTTGTTCTTATGGTGTCAGATGTTAGCTCCTTTCTGTTATGATTCTGACTCTGACCCCATTAGTTTTGTCTTCTTATGCTGTCTGTATTCTCTCATTCTGGGTAGATAGCACTTCTTCATAGGCAAAGTTCAGCACAAACATGGTAGTAAGCAGATACACTGACTATAACCAGTATGCTGGGTTAGGATGCAGGAATGGTAACCCGGGGAGGAAGAGGGCTGTGGAATCAGATGCTCACAGTGAGAGGCCAGCACAGCTACTAGGCAAAGAAGAACAGGCAGATCAAATCCAGGGTGTGCACAAGTCCCATGAGTCAGAGTCTCCACCAGGGGAAATGTCAAGAAAGAAGATGCAGCTGAAGCTGGACTAGCATTAAGGTGAGAAGCTACCGGTGCGGTGGCTCAGGTCAAGTACACAATTACTAACTGGTCCCTTTGGGTGAGGTACCTACCTTACTCTTTATTGCTGTCAGAGTGATGAGCAAGGCAGAATTGGTATGTCAAGTTGGGGGGCGACTTAATAAATGTTTGTAACCTTTTGTGATAATAGTCACGATGGGGAGTTACAGGAGGCGGTGGGAAGGCAGTGAGCTGCAGACTGCTGCCCTGCCTGGTGCAAATGCTGTGGGCTGACATTTTAGGGTACATCATATTTAGGGTACATTCCCTTCCATCTCAGGCCGACTTCCCCATTCCCATGACCGCCAGGGGCATCATCTTGTCCTGTGTGCCACAATCCCTGCCAGCTGCATTGCACTGATGTCACTTGCTCTGCTGCTTAGTGATTCTCTTATTTATTGCATGTTCCCTTCCTAATGCATCACCTGAGTGGCCACTCTAGCCCTGTCCCTTCTAATCAGCCTCAAATCTCCATCTTCGCTCACGACCTTGTCTTTGATTTTCCTAAGAAGACTGAGGGCATTGAACGGGAACTCCTTCACTCCTCATACCTGGCCCAAACACCATCTTTGCTGCCTCTTAATGGCTCCTGAAGTTTTAACTGATGTCTTTTTTTTCCCTCTTGACTCAGATAAAAGGCAGCCTTCTTCCTTTTGAGTGCTGGCCTGCTTTTCTGCACTCTAATTCACTTCTTCCTCTGCTCAAAGTCACTCCTTCAGGTGACTCTTTGCCTCTGACATTCTCTCCTTTCTAAGGATGGCGAGATGGAAGAATCAGCTCAAAAGAGCCTGTTGTGTGTGTGTGTGTGTGTGTGTGTGTGTGCGTGTGTGTGTGTGTGTATGTATATGTGTGGGGAGGGCAGAGGCCCTTGTACTCACCTTGTACCCATCCTTAGGGGAGATGTCACATGTACTTTATAGCCTGCTGACCTTTTAGATGTAGAATTGTACTGATTTGCCTGATTGCTTCCTGGAAACCTTCCCCCAACTGTTCCGTGTTTTAAATATGCTGACAGTGAATCAGCTGACATTAGATTCCCCAAAGTCTGGCACCCCCCCAAGAAAAAAATTCTCCACAAAATGATTTCTAATAATTCTGCTATAATCAATAGGTTGGTGCCTAGCCCGGTTGTCATCAGAGGGGTGCCATCCAGCCATTGATGGGAACAGATTCGGAGTACCACAGCCAAATACTAGGTGGAGCTGCGAACCCCACAGCTGGTGTGTGTGTGTGCGCGCGCATGTGTGTGTGTGTGTGTGTGTGTGTGTGTATGGGAGGACTGTAGGCGTCAGAAGGGTAGAGGACACCACAAGAACACAACCCACAAACTCAACTAAGGACTCAAAGCAGTTCCCAGTGACTGAATTGACAAACACGGACCCTGTATGGGTCTGAGCTAGATTCTCTGCATAAGCCTTATTGTTGTGCAGTTGGGTGTTCTTGTGGGACTCCTAACAGTGGGAGTAGGGGTGTCTCTGACTCTTTTGCCTGCAGTTGGGACACATTTTCTCCTACTGGGTTGCTTTGTTCATATTGATATGAGGATATATGCATAGTCTTATTGTAACTTGTTAGGCTGTGTTCAGTGGATATTCCTGGGAGGCCTGCTCTTTTATTGGAAGGGAGTATATCTTGGCGAGAGGGGAGGTGGAGGAAGGAACTGGGAGGAGTGGAGGAGGGAAATTGCAGTCAGGATGTAATGTTTGAAAGAATAATAGAAAGCGTGATTGATTATGTTCTTTCAAAGAACATGTATGTGAAGAAACACCTCATTTGTACCTAGGGACTTGACTTAGAACAGGTTGTGTAATATTTGTATATCCCACCTGCTCCTATCTTCCCAGAATTCTTTTTCATCCTCTGAGATAATTATTATTGGTCTTAGCACCTTCAACTTCCCAGGCTTCTGACAGATACCTCCAGGTGACTGTGAGGTCTCCCAGGTTCCTGCAGGTGCTCAGGCCACCTGTGGTCAAATTCTGGTTTTCCTAAGCATCCCTTGAGTGCAGCTGGTAAACCTGCACCCCAGCTTCCTTACCTGTAGATAACAGAGCAGTAATAGTACCTCTGTGAGCAGCTAGCAATTGTGGCTCATAGGCGTTACAGCTGGGTAGGGCTGCTGGTTGCTTCTTGCCTTTGGAAGCTTGCATGGCATCTCCTAGTACCAGGAAAGCTAGTCCTCAGGGAGGGGTCAAAGACTGGGTCCTGTGTCAGAAATGCACGATGTCTTTAGCAACAGGAATTTACCTTATGACTTTGTAGTGGGACAAACAAAAAACTAAAAAAATTGCAAAAGTCTACAATGTCTTGGGGATCCCTTGGACCACCTTGACCAACTCAAAAGGGGGCTTCTCATGCCTGGTGTTGGGGTTTTTGTGAGATGGTCTATGGCTCTTTTGTAAGCATTGTCAGCTTACATGGAAAAATTTTATTTGAACTATTTATGTATATCTATAAACCCACTTGCATGTATTAGAGCTATTTTAGGGGAGATAGTTAATTGTATTATTCCTTTTGCCTTTACCCAGACATTTTACTATTGTTTCATCCTTGGGCAAATGAAGTCCTTTTTTATATGCATTTCTTGTGCGGTACTGCCTGGTTTTCCTCTCAGCGTTTCTGTTTTAGGTTTCTAGTTTAAGGCTTTCATCCATTTGGAATTAGTTTTTGTGCAAGGGGACAGATTATAAGTCTAATTTCATTCTTCTGCAAGTGGACATCTGGTTTTCCCAGAGTTATCTGTTGAAGATGATTTCTTTTCTACAGCATATGTTTTTGGCATCTTTGTCCAATATTAAGTGGCTGATGTTACATGTACTCAAGTTTGGATCTTTGATTTTGTTTAATTGATCTACATGTCTGTTTTTGTGACAGTGCCATATTGTTTTTAATATTGTGGCTCTGTAACATATCTTGAGATCTGGAACAGTAATGCCTCCAGCACTGCCTTTTTGTTCAGGATTGTTTTGGTTCTCGGGGTTCTCTTATGGTTCCATATGAATTCTGAAATTGTCTTTTTTATTTCTGTGAATAATGAGATGTGAATTTTGATTAGGATGGTATTGAATCTGCAACTGTCTTTTGGTAAAATGATAATTTCCACAGTATTAATTCTTCCAATCAATGAGAATGAGACTTTATTTTCCCATTTTCTGGTGTCTGTCTCTTTCTTAAGAGCATCAATATTTTCACTGTAAAGAATCTTCACCCTCCTTGGCTAGGTTTGTTTCTAGGCATTTTATTTCTTTGAGGCTACTGTGAATGGGTGTGAGGACAACACTTTTAAAAGAGTGGCCAAAGCTCAATATTTGCCGTCAGCTTTTAGACAATTTTCCAACTTATTCCGTTCGCTGTGTTGATAGTTGTTAGAAATGTCTGTACAGTCAACCTGCTAATAATGTGTTTCTCATAGGATGGGCTGCCAAGTGTGGAGTTAGTAAATCAGAGGGAGCCAAATTAAAGGTCATAATTAGGTTTCTATTCATGTGTTACAGCAGTGCAGGCAAGAGGCGAAAAGAGAGGCGGTAGTTGTTCAGTATTCCGTTCGTCTAAGGGCTGGCATGGTCGAGTCTTGATGAAGACTTCCAAGGAGGCCTTTATCAGTTGTTCTCAACCTGGGTTGATACCCCTGTAGGGGCATCAAATGCCCCTTTCGTAAGGGTCCCTAAGACCATTGGAAAACACAGAGGTTTGCATAACAGTAGCAAAATTACAGTTATAAAGTAACAACAAAAATGATTTTATGGTTGGAGGATCACCGCAACATGAGAAACTGTATTAAAGGGTCACAACATTAGGAAGGTTGGGGACCACTGGCCTATATGAAAGGCTCTGGTGGTGGTCTTATCGCTATACCTTACATTAGAGAGATTCGATAAAAAATATATACGAAATAATTACATACATAATATTGCACACATAATGCATACATAATATATAGTTACATATCATATATTTACATATTTATGTATAGACATATATACAGTTACATATTACATACATAAATATATATATTACACACACAATACATATTTGGGTATTTTGACACTGTGAATTATTTACCACTAGCAAACTCATCTGCAAATTTGTGACCCCAATGATCCTTTGTTGGTACTGAGATTATTCTGGAGAAATGTCCTTAACAAAGTTCGACTACTAGTTTGGTAATGCCAACTGTAGTCACAGTAGCCAGTCATGGTCTGTGCATTAGGTCTTGGGACTTAATCTACATCGGAACCTTCGTATTCGTTTACCTGCATTTCTCCCAGCCTCTTTGGCAACCAGCATTCAATCTCTGCTTCTGAGTTTATAACGGGCGTATTTAAACTTCTCACCATTACTAATCGTCAGGAGGTAGAAATCACAAGCAGTGGGAAACCCTTCATAAATGTTACAGTGGCTGTTGTCATACAGACATAATGCAAGGAACCGAAGAGAAAGAGCTACTGTTCACCTTGCTGGAAGTATGAAATTCTGCAGTCATTAAGGGAAATATCAGGGAGAGTCTCACAAGATTAAACACACTGTGTTTTAGGATCCCATGCTCCATGCTCACATATCCTAATGAACTAAGTCTCCGTCCTGGAAAGATCCATATAATCCATGCTCATCCAGCACTATTCACAACAGCCAAGTTCTGGGAACTCGGAATGTATGGAGAATGACGAGATGAAGAAGTTGCAGTGGTTAGAGAGAGTGGAACGGCATTCAACATTAAGAGCTGGGGGCTCTGCCATGTGCTGCATTGCAGATGAACCGGAAGGTATTGTGCTATGTGAAGTAATTCACGGAAAGACAAGCACGCACGCTGTGATCTCACCACTAGAATCTAACACACTCACACTCTTGTGCTTTTATGAGCGCTGGGCATCAGAGAAGAAAAGGGAGAAAGGCTGGAATGGGAAAGAGCTGGTAGCACAGAAAGCAATGCTTTCACTGCGGTGTTCTTTTCTCCTCTTCTCTGACCTCATAAGGATTATTGGCCTTAGAAATGCTGTAGATAGGAGGAGGAGGACAGACAGGAAGTGAGGGGAGGGAACCAGGAGACAGGAGGGAGGGCTTGGAGGGATAGTTCAGTGCATAATGAGGACTGAATTTGAGTCTGTAGCATCCATGTAAAAAGCCACATGATTCTGTTACCTCAGTGCTTGGTGGAGGGCAGAGGCAGAGGAAGAATCACTTGGGTTCCGTGACTACTAGCCTTCCTGGACTCACTAGTGAGAGACCTTGCCTCCAAAGGTTGCTCGTGACTGCCTGTTCTATGATGCTCCAAGCTCTCCTAATAGTCATGAGAATGAAGGACTCACCTCCTCCCTTCAGGAGCCCATCCTATTTCTTAGAGTATGATGCAATAACTGTCTTAAAAGCATGGGAACAAAAGGGTTTACTTCTTCCTCCAGGGCGTCATGGCTGCCCACCAAAGCTGCCAAAGCTGTGGTGTTGATTACTCTCCCAATGAAGCTCTTTGGAAGGCTGATTTGTATCTGTTCTCTTTCCACGGAACCTCTGACATCTTTTATAATTTATAACAATTCTTAAAAATTATTTTACTTTCGATTAGGTAACTATGTGTGGATATGTCATGTGAGCACGGGTGCCCATGGAAGCCAGAGGTGCTGAATTCCCACTGGAGCTGGAGTGTTGGTGACTGCCTGTTGCCCAGAGTGGATGCCGGGATCTTAACGTGGGCCCTGTGCTAGAGCAGGATGCACTCTTACTGCTGAGCCATCTCTTTTGTCACTATTGTCTAACAATTTTGACCCACTTCCTTCAGGTTCTCATGAGTAAGCCCTGGTATGTTAAGCTCATAACAAATTATGTAGTATTCATTCAAATCTGAGGTATTATTGTTATTGTTGCTCCGTTACTGTGGAGATTTGGCTCTTTAGTTGGTGGCAACATTTCTTTGAAAGGACTTTCTCAGCAGCTGAGCTAATTGGTGGATCATACTTTCTGTCCTTGAGTTTTGTCTCATGTGCTACTCCATCCTTCTTGAAGCTTACAATATGAGTTCCTTTCTTTATATTCTACTGATTTTCATTTTTAAGGGTGATTATGACAGGACTTTTGCAAGAAGGTGGTATAAGCAATACAATTCTGGAAACCATTGAACACAAAGAAGGCAGTGGTCTATTTAACTCCTCAAATGATATCCTTATTCAGAAGTATAGAAATGATTTTCATTAAAGAAAATAATTTTCCCTAAGAGGACTTTTCTTTGTTAGTGAAACAGTAAGGGTTGACTTTGAGGATTTGAGGATTTATTATATTTGTATAACTTATAACTTATGACTTGGAGAATAGGAAAACATTTATGAAGAAAGTATGGCTATTGCTGATATTTCATGTTATAAAATCATTTCTTATTTGGTTTAAGCCCTGATTTATTATGGAATCAAACATCCATGCATTGGTGCTACTTTGTAAGTTTAAAAATAGTACTTGAACATACAAAGAACACAGGCACACATCTATTATTTGAAAACCCCCTTCTTCCAAAAATTATGGGAGGACCTTAGACTGAAATACCACCTTAAATTCTTCAGTTCTTAAATATTTTCATTGAAGACTTTGAGGTGATGCACATTTGAAAAATATCTTTATAACTCCTGAAAGATGTGTGAAATGTTCTTGGTTCGGCATAACTGTGTTCTATAATATAAGGAACTTCATTCTTTATAAACCAGTTGAAAGTGGCCAGGGTTTTAGAACAGGAAAGTAGTCTGTGAATATCAGGTGATGAATATATTCTTCCTCAGGATTAAGAATCCTGCTTTATTGAAAACAAAGCATTTATTTTTTTAAAACAAACATCATAGACTTCCTATGTTTTGTTTAAACTATCAAGATTCTTCTAGAAGCTGATTGCTTCTCCCTGAGAGAAAAAAAATCAGGCAAAGTTGAGAATATGATGCAACAAAAGTCTTTGGTATGTTAAATTCATAATTGGCCAAAGTGCCGAGTCTAGATAAACTCAATGCTCAGCTGTGGCTCGTCATCTTTATTGACCTCGCAGCATCCAAGGCTCAGGAAACTTCACTGATGAAGGAGGGGAAAGAATTTAAACCAGAGAGGATGGGGATGAGAGCTATGAAATGCTGACTTTTGGGCATGACATAGGTCTCTCACATATGAACTCAGGGTAGTTGTGGTTAACCGAACAAGGCCTGTGTAAGATGAAGCCAGTCTAAATTCCAACATGGAATGAGTCAGGGATTCGTAGTCTCTACTCTATTGAAGGGGTATTATTAGCAGAGAGAGGGAGAGCATTTTCCTTTGAAGGCGGGACTGCTGAGAAATGGCCCCAAGGATGGCCCCACACATACCTCATGTGCATCCAGGCAGTGTTATCTAGACTAAAGGGTTATTAACAACACAAAGGGAGAAAAAGATGACATGAACCCAGGAAGGGAGGCAGGGTACAAATACTGAGGGAGTTGGGGTAGATATGATCAATACAACTTGTATAAATGAATGGAACTTTCAAAGAATAAAAATTACTTTGTCTTTAAAAAGCCAGTGAGATTTGAGCATGCCTTAGCACACAGCTTAATGACTATCAACCACTAAGCATCCAATAGACACAAATGAGGTAGTTTAGGTTGTAGCGTGAATTTACCATGCACATGAGTTGTATGCTATGGACACGATGAATCCATATACAGAGAGGGAGCACTCAAAAAGGTAAATATATTGAGTATGGGATTCAGCTTTGCATTGTCCATTTGTCACCCCAAGCAAACCCAGATTTTTGTCTCTCTTGGATGTGCAGCAGCCCCAGTGAGGATGACTGGTCAGAAAATCAGAATGATGCTTCTTTAGCGTCCATACCCAGCAACTGCAGCTTAGTAATGCTACTTCACATTATTAGTCCTTTCATCTCCTGCTCCTCCAGGAAATTGCTTTGCACACTCTCCTCTCAAGTCTTTCATGCTTCCTTGTCCACCCCCACACACAATAAAGCATCCCCCTGTGTAATTTTTATCAGAGATCAACCATGATGATATCAAATAAGCTAAAACGATCTGTTCCTACAGGAAGAACTCAGTGTCCTGTTCCTCAGATTCAGAGTTATCTTTTTTTCCAGGTTCTGAATTGGTTTTCATCCCAGTGGCCCTTTTAATCAGAAGCTCAAAGATGGGCCACAAAGGACACAGAGCTCTGTGACACCTGTGCCAACACCTGTGAACAGCAGGGGTCACAGTGACCACAGCGTAACAGCAGGACATCACTGTGCACGAAATACCCAGCCTGTTTTGCCTTTGTGTTTAGATTTATGGGATAATGACTCTAGAAACCAGGGTTGGTTTGAGAATGCTTTCTATGGCCACATTAAAAGTTAAAAAATCTTGCTTTTCCATTCTGCATATTTGCATAATTGGCTTCCACATGCTTTTCCAGGCACAAGGTTTTTTTTTTTAATTTGAAGACAGATATGTTCTGAATGATGGTATTCTTTTAATCATCATCAGACTAGAAAGGGAGTCTCATTAAGTCCTTTAACTTCTTCTAATCAAGGTCCCTGAAAGCATTTTTTGAATAAATGAATTTTTCTATGTACTAAAAATTATTTTTCCCTTCTGTTTATAAGAAATGAATAAGGTTTTGAGATTTTTCCATTGCGCATTAAGTATCCAACAGCTAAGAAATCATTGTTGTAGGTAATTTACCATCATTTGGTTACAGATGGCTTATGTTTCATATATTGTATATTTAACAGACATCTTTGCATGATTTCCTAGAACACACTGGAAGAGCTTGCACATTTCAATGCAGTGCTTGATACAAAAAATTGTGTGGTAGTTAAAATTATTTTAGGAGATCTAAATATTAGGTAAATATGTATACTATATGAAGAAATGATAATTAAATACAGTTGGAATATGTAAAAACTGTAGCTTAAGCTGCCATTGATAATAGAAACTGGCTACCTCTTCAGAAGACCTGCTTTTGATAGACTCTATTAGAGTTCATCACACTTGAACATACCCACTCTCGCCCTAAAAATAGCCCCCTCCCCAAATTGGAGACAATACTGTTTTACCAAATAAACATTTCTGAAATGATAATTAAAAATAAATCATGATATAGATATTGTATGGAGTACTATACAGCAGTGAGAAGGGACCACTGCAGGTAAAAACAAGCTCTGAATTTTATATGTGATGTTGCCTGAAAGAAGGCAGACACAAAAAAGAACATGCCATGCATCTGTTTGTGTAAATGTCAGTACTAAGAAACAGTGTCCAATGATTCAAGAAGTAATTTATGGCTTGTGTTTGTAAGGAATGCTCTCTCATCTGGTGAGATACTGGCTGTGCACTAATCTGCACAGAAGTTTGGTTTATGGAAGCTGAGCAGGTGATGCAGTTGTGAGCTGGGCCCTTTCAACATGTGTGTTTTACTTTTGTATAAAGTTAAAACACATAGATATCACTGAAGAGTCTATTATGGGCAGAGACCATTGAAAGGGTCTTCCTTGCTCACTTTGTGACCTTCAGTGTGTGCATGGTCACAATTCCTTTTTCTTTGCCAGGCCTCTTATTGTTCAGACTTTGCATGTTATTTAAACGTTTGGAAGAATAAATTATGGTTAATGTATCCATTTACATGTTCTCTACAATTAACTGTAGTTAATAGTAAGAATCCAAGTCCCATGTGTAGACAAGCTGTCTATCACCATCAGAGCAGTAACGGGAAGCAGCATTGGTGAGTGTAGCATGAGTGGAGGCAGGGGAATGGTAGCATTGAGCTTGTTTATGAAGAATGCTGATGCTCAATGATTTCTTTTGTTTGCATTCAGTCTTTGTCTCCAGGGCCTGCATTAGCATCTTCCATAGCCTCTGAGTATGTGATAAAAGCAACACTTGCTCTTGGTTATGGGCATTTCTTGCTTCCAGTTCTCAGGCTGACCATTTTCCTTCTGGACATAAACACCTTTCCCCCAATGCTGTTATAAGCTATGCAGATGTGCAGATTCAAGTCATCTGCAGATGTGCCTTCATCCTACTTGCCTGAGAGGTAACAGGTCACCTTGTGTGATGTTTGGAGAGTTTCAGCCCTTTGTTTAGTCACAATCTAGTGATCATCTTTTCATGCAGATAATGAATAGTATTCTCTGGCTTCAGGGGTGTCAGAGGCCTCTTTGATCCCGTTATTCAGGGCCACCTTGAGTCCTCAGGAATCTCTGTTATTTCTGAGGCATTGTTAGCCACATTTTTATTTCTTTGCAACACAGATTCATACAAATGAAAAATATTAAAACATCATGGATTCTCCTTTCCCACTATATTAATATGAACCACCTCATCTAGATGAGAATATAATAGCTTTTGCAGAAATATTTGCAAGGGAAGGAATTCAGTTATTTATAATGCCTATTTACTTTATGCCTGGTTTTGAAATGAAATGAAAAATAAAATGAAATTTATGCCCAGATCATGCTGAAGCAAGAATAGGCAGCTCTTATTTGGTGGTTTTGTGGACCTTGTCCATATATTGGGTTTCATGGTCTAAGCTGATGAGGACAACTGACCAGGTCTCTTTCTCAAGAAGGCACCAGACCTCATTACAGATGGTTGTGAGCCACCATGTGGTTGCTGAGAATTGAACTCAGGACCTTTGGAAGAGCAGGCAGTGCTCTTAACCACTGAACCATCTCTCCATAGAGAAGTGAAAAAGCAATCGCACCCATTGTGGCGACAGCAATGCAATTAATGATTTAAATGTGAGCAACTTGAGAGTTTCCACTTTTTTGACTAAGCCCTTGATGATTCGAGAACCCACAGGTGAATTACCTTCTATCATCCGTCCTCTTCTCACCAGATTTTAATGTGAGTTAAGACTCAGAAGGTCAAAGCAGGAGATGGCGTCAACCTCATACCCCTGCCCTGAGGTGTTGCTGTTTTCTAGATATTTATCAGAAGAGATTCTTCACTGCAGCTTGCCTGTAGACAGGCATTCATGTTGTTGAGCAATCCCAGAAGGAGACATAACCTTGCTTATAGAACTAACGATACCCAGACACAGTCAGACTCAGCAGATGGCAAACATTACCCCCATGCTTACTGACCTTGCCTCATTTTTACAAAACAAAACCAGAGCACTACTTAAGGACATGTTGAGGCAAAGGCAGAGGTGCATCAAACACGGGCTGCCCACAGGAAAGTGAGCAGGCATGATAGACAAGGACGTGAAATATTTGTCTTTCACGGTGTTTTCTTTGGAGTATGAGACACTTAAGGTTCTCATGGAAGTTCATAACGGTACATAACAGTTAGCAAAGGGATTTGATCTTACACATTTGGTTACTGGGATATGAACCCATATTTAAAACGTGTATAAAGCATTAAGCTGACTTCCTGTTGGCTTGGTCGCTCAGGTTTGTGGTCATGACTAACTATAAATATTGATGTTTGGGGTCGTTGTACCATGAACAGATTTTCAAAGTATTGTTTGAAAAATGTTTTATGTTTCTGTGAATGCTGGATTGCTAATTCCAGATTCTTTGGAAATCAATGAAGTTTCACTTACTCATTCATTGATTCATTGATTCATTCACTCATTCAGTGTTATTCTAAGTGACTTGGTGCGTGCCACTGCAGGCAGCATAGATGACTTTGACACCATATATGTGCTTTAGACATTTATTACTTCCTAAGTGAGGTAAAGTAAGTTTAGAAATATAAGATAAAGTCTAAATAAAAATCATGCAGGAACTGGTGCCTCAGTGTGTGTCCTGTGCCAAAAGTCAGTCCTTGCAATCAGGGAAAGAAGGAGATGTTGAACTGAGTCTTGAAGGGTAGCTAATAAGAATGAGGCTTGTAGTAGCCAGTGGTGCTAGGGAGCATGCTGAGAGAGCAGAGCCAAGTGCACAGAGCCGCGGCATTGACATTATATGGCCACTAGAGGGAACCTGAGGGTAGTGAGACTGGGGCAGAATGAAGTGAGGTGGGAGAGAGAGTTGTGGTTATCTCGTCTATCCGTCCCTCCTTTTTCCAACCGGAAGATCTCAGAGTAAAATATTTTTAGTCAGGACAATACAACCAGGTTGGCTGGGTGTGAGACATCACAGACCACTATGATTGACCTATAAGTTTTCCCTGTGGTCTATGTAAGAGCAGCTGCTGAGTTGAGAAGGAGAACAGGAACCCTAGACAGAGATAGTCCTCATTATTGACGCGAAGGAGGCAAACATTTCCTAGTTTTGTAAGTAGATGGTGACCTCACCTTGTGTCAGGAGGTATGGCTTCTCAACACAGTTGGCCTATAGGTGTGAAGGATTCAGAGCAACCACGGGTGAGTGTACCTGTTCTTTGAGTTTCTGTCATGCAATCCATTTCCCTCTACAACAGCTACCTGCTCAGAAATCGACATCTGGTTCCACTGATTCAATAACAAGTATCTCCCGAGATTGGAATTAGGTTGCAATGAGATCTTTGGGTAAGGGCTAGTGCTAGAACGCCAACAACTGAAAGCTAGCTGTCATAAGAGGTGGAGAAGGACCGAGACTGGCTAAGTTGGTGACAATGTGCTTGCTTTACTGTAGTGATGAGGCAAGCAAGCCTGCTTTTTGTCCCGCCCGGCTCCTGTACGGCTAGCTTATACCCCGAAATAGCCACACACAACTTGTATTCATTTAAGCACTGCCTGGCCCATTATATCTAGCCTCTTTGCTAACTCTCACATCTTNNTAATCTGTGTATCACCACGGGGTCGTGGCTTACCGGGAAGATTCTAACCCACATACATCTTGGGCCGGAGCTTCATGGCGTCTACCTGACTCTGATTTCTTCCTCCCACAATTCTGTTCTGTCTTCCCTGCCTACCTATGCTCTGACCTATCAGGCCAAGCAGTTTTCTTTATTAATTAACCAATGAAAGCAACAGATAGCTAGAAGACCCTCCTACATCACTTTACTAGCCAAGGACTTATGTTCAATAACTAGAACCATTGTATGATAGCTAGACTTGGGGCCCAGGCTTGGAATCTACAGGTAGCTCCCTGGCCACTGCTGGTCAGGCAGCATAATCTACTTAGTGAGCTCCAGACCAGTATACAGGGTAGACAGAGAAAGAAGAGACTGAGGAATGGCGCATGAGGCTGCCATCTGGCCTCAATAAGCCCATGTATGCACATGTACCAGTGTTACCACCCCCCATACACACACACACACACACACACACACACACACACACAGACAGAATAATGTTAGTAAAGCAAAGAAAGAAAAGAGGAAAGGCGTGAGAAGAAAGATGGAGGTAGAATCTCAATGGTACCCATCACTAACTATTACCTGTATTGCCCAGTGGTGGCTCACCCTGTCATATGATGTCAGTGGGCTCATGGGCCTCTGGTGCGTGCTGCTTGAGCCCAGCATCTTTGTGATGATGTGAATCCCAAACTATGAACAACCCCTTTGCATCACCCTAGGCCGTATTTCTCTACCGTGCTTCTCCTTTTGAACACAGCGAAAATTCAATTCCCAAAGCCAAGACGCACTTTCCTTATTTATTTTAATTTGGAAGGAAATGCTTACTTTTTCCTTCTCACTTTGCTCTGCTGAGTCAGGATTTCTTCATTCAGTGACTGCAGGCCAATAGACACTGTTTGAAGCCTCCTAGACTCTGTCGTGCAGTGGACGGAGGGTAGCAATACCTCTGGAGCTGAGCATGGCCCCAACAAGGTCTCCACAGCTCGCCTGTTGAGAGCCTTCCCTGGCTGCCAAGTCCACTTCTGGGTGAACGACCAACTTGGAAGCCTGGCTGGAGTCGTTATCCTCAGTCATTTTCTGTGTTCCTTTCTGTCAGCCCATTATCCTCAGAAGGGGCAATAGATCCTGACAGGTTCTATTGCTGAGCCAAGCAGACTCTGTCGTCATGAAAAGAGAGCTGCCAGCAATATGCTGGGGCAGGTGCCAGGGAAACAACTTGCTCTCTGATAGAACTTCCTCAGGATAATGAAACCTCGAGAATCTCTGCAACTAGGAAGGAATTATGCATTGCATATGGTGAGCGTAAGAGTAATGTGGCAGAAGGTGTGTATTTCCTGTCTTTTTATGCACATCACTATATCGTCACATAAACATGTTATTTGTGTACATTATATTTATACATTCTAAGCATGGACTTAGGCTTTCATTGTCATACAAAAATCATTTGGTTGAAGTATCAATGCATTTTGCTCAGCAAGAATTATTTGACTTCTACCTTCTTCAAGGCAAGCTTAAATACATTCTAGAAAAAGCATAGATAAATAAACAAATGGGAAAGAAGTTGATTTGGTGAAGAAATTAAACATGTTCAGTGACTGGATTCTTCTTATTGGTGCTAAGATTTAGGGAGATCAGGAAGCAATGTAATCCAGCCATTCATAGGTGAGGAAGAAAGACCTTCTAAGGGAAAGTCAGGCTGGGGAGCAGGGAGGATGCCTGGCCAACATCCAACCAGCTCAGCAGCTCTGTCCTGCCTCAGATAGGGCATGCCATGGGTTAATACTCTATAGCTCTTTTTTTTTTCTTCTGAAGGAAAGAATCACCTTCAAGCCTCATTATCTTCATTACACCATCATCAATACGTACAGATCAAGGGCTTCCTACAAGCAACTTTCATCAGAAAAAAATAATAAAAGGCACTTCTGTAGATTCCTGGAGCCCATTGGGGCCCTATGGAGCTGTGAATGATCTGTGTGGATGCTTCACTCCGTGGTACACCTACCAGCACTGACCTCTCCTGCTCCAGCCCAGTCCCCGAGAGTCAGACCTTTCATGTGGATCCAACCTGCAGCTCACTGGCTGCACACAGCTATAAAAACTGACTTAGAGCATTGCAAGAGTGTTTTGTAATTATTATTATTATTATTTTATAGCTCAGTAGTGTGGTTCTCAAGAGTGAGCTTTGTAGATGACATTGCTTTTGTTGCAATTTCAAAAGCGTGGACCTGCCTACTGGATCTTGTGCACACACAGCTTTCTTTTTTCTTTTGTATCCAAAGCCCAGTTCCTTCTGATGGGCTGGCTTTCTACCCTCTGCCACCAGGAAGGAGGGATTAGACTTGCTATACTGATTTTGATATTTACCCCCAATTAGACTGATGGGGAAGCTTGGGTAACCAATTATCTTTAAGAGGTGGGACCAAGTTAGGGTGTGGCTTTCTGGGACCTGGAGATAAAACAGGCACATGGCCCAGGTGCTCTCTCTCTCTCTGTGGTTCCCTTGCCGCAGAGCTGAGCATGGACTTCTCGTTCTGGTTTCATGAGCTTTCCCCTTATAATAAATAAAAATATAATTGTGTATCTTTTAGCTAGCCTGGTTATTTCCCGAATCGAGTTAACTTCTACATTAGGCTGCTCTTTACTCTGCTGTGTTTCGTTCTCTTTGTAAAGCAAGAGTGAAACTCCATTGAGCAATTGCTTAAGAAGTCCATGAAAGGTAGACAGCCCCGTGAAGTTCCTCATGTAGGAAAACATATAAGAAAACAGGCTTGCTTATATGAGGCTGTTGATTTTTGACTTTCAGGGTGCCTCTTGTTATTTCATAATTAAAAACACACAGCTTGGTTGTACACTGCCTAATGAGCAAACACGCTTGAAATGTATGTGCAAAATTCAGCCCCTGTCCACAGCCATTTAACTAATTACTCTAGGCTTTTTGGAATACCCAAGATTAATCTTATAGAATAGACTCGCTAACATGAGATTAAAAAAAAAAATCCTGCAAAAGCGTTTGAACACACCCCACCCAGTAACAGTTACAAGTATACGGTGAAGTAGAAGACGGCTTTAGAGGAACATTGCAGACCCTCAGGTTTTGTTGTTTAACAAAAGAAATATCTGCCTTTCATGCCCAGAACAACATAGTCACTTGCTGAATACCAAAAAACTGTAATAATAAAATGCCACTACTACTACTACTAAAACTAAGACTGTATGTCTTGTGGCAGGAAGGGAATATGAGTTTGTCAGAATAATGGAATTCTAAAAAGATAAATCTGGGTCAATTTAAAGTCACTTAGTCCTTCCAAAGTTCTGGCTGGGGTCTAATCTAACTCTGACTGGATCTGCTGCAGATCCAGGGCTGTGACTCTTGATTTAAGAGCAGATGGGCGGCTTAGATGGGCTTCGGGATTTATTATCCAAAGAGAGGTCTGTGACTAATGGGAGAGATGGGCATTACATCCATCCATCACCTCCCTTCACCTGGGGAATTAGAATCATAAATGCGTATGTCGCAGTAGCTCAGAAAGAACATGGTGTCCTCAGCTTGGAGAATCTGG
>LOEQ01011884.1:0-12462 GCA_001685075.1 Bramus lutescens
TCCCGCACGGCTAGCTTATACCCCGAAATAAAAACACACCAATTGTATTCATTTTTGGTTTATTTAGGGAAGCCACATCAATAGATTAAAATTCTCCAATGTCTGCAACATCCAAGGAACCCTAGTGAAAATCCAAGTATGTGGTTCACTTCCTAATGAAAACAAGTCCTTTCTCCTCTGCCGGATGCCAGCAATGAAGCCATTGACTCACAGAGCCACATTGATGTTCAAATTGTCTAGCAAGGAACAGTCTTGTGACAAGTGCAGCATTAACATGCGATAATGACAATAATGTTTAATTGAGTTTGAATCTCATGCAATTTCCATCAATAATTAATATGCTGTTGAGTCAATAGAAATGTTGGATTGTGAACAATATTACATCATAAAAAATTAATTGCTTAGCATATCAATACCTTCCTTTGAAATTTGTAATGGATTATAATATTTTATGTCCCTAAGGAGCAAAGTCAGCATTCTGCTGAAGGGGTGAGGTTGTTAATGGAAATACTTAGTACATTACTTGGGACAATAAATAAAATTAATAGCAAAAATGGAAAGACAGTCTCCTTTTTTTGCTCAATAGTCATCTCCTTCAGGTTGCTCAGATTCTTGACTGTATTAGGTCATGTCAGACTCTGAATGGGCTAATAATGACAATTCACAGAAAGTCATGAAACTTCTAGAGGCTTCCTACTGGTTTGTGCTCATTGGTCCTGTCATCACTTGAAACACCACATTTTCTTCCTCAAATAATAACCTTGACAGCTCCATCTGCTTAAATTCCAAGTGTGGCAGCAACAAGGCCACCCTTGTCTCTCTCTTCTTTCTGATGCTAACACAAAGATCCTTTTGGCCTAGAGACAAGTCATATATTACACACATAATTAGAAGATGTTTAACTATAATCATGCTGAATTTTACAAAAGAAAGAAGTTGTGTCAGAATCATTCGTGGCCTAATGGAATTCATCTGGAGGTAAATGAAGTCAGAAGCATGACACACACAAGACAAGTGTATGTTAGCCAGGAAAAGCACAACAGAGGCAGTACAGATAGCGGGAAAGTGAGACAGTTAAAAAAATAGAAGTTCTTGGATTTTCTGGAAATAGGAGAGATATGCTTATGTACCTGGGGGTCCTGAGCTGGTGACAGAGTGGTAGAGCCAAAAGATGAAGCAACGGATGGAGCCACTAAAAGACCAAGAGATCATGATCTTGGGTTTGATTTTCTGAAAAAGCCATTCAGCAGAAATAATAAAGGGAACTGTTAGCATAGTAGTTTTATTGATTTTTAGTGCTAATTCATATGTCGTTTGGATTTACCTTGGGAAAACCATAAAGATGGGATGAGCAATCAAGAGAAAATGACATGAATCCAGATGAAAGCCAACAGTAATTTGGACCTAGGAGATGCTGATAATTAAAGAGGAGTTCCCATACTGTGAAAATACTGAGAGCAAAATCGATAGGTCTTCTGAGGTTAGGAATAAGAAGGCTTAATGGCCATGTAGATATTCTCATCGTTTAACTTATTTCCCTGATGTTCTGAAGTAGAATGCGACTTGTTGAAATAGTTACAATCTAAGCACCATGCATTAAAAATACCACTACTAGTGAGTACAAACCATGTTTGTCTTTCTGGGTCTGGGTTACCTCACTCAGGATGATCTTTTCCAGTTCCATTCATCTGCCTGCAAATTTCATGATGTCATTGTTCTTAACAGCTGAGGTATGTGCTCATTTATAATTGGACATTTACTGTTAAGTAGAAGATGGTCATGCTACAGTCCACAGTCCCAGAGAGACTAAGTAACAAGAAGGACTCAAGGTGGAAGGGATACATGGATCTCCCTGGGAAGGGGAAATAGCATAGTTTTTTCAGGTGAAGTGGGGGTGGGTGGCTATGGAAACAGAAGAAGTAGGAGAAATAGGGGAAGAGAGTATTGGAAGGGACAACAGGAATTGGGGGGCAATGTAGAAACCTAGGGCAGTGGAAACTCCCCGGAATCTATAAAAGTGAACCTAGTTTAGTCTGCTAGCAATGAAGACACCAAGCCCAAACTGGTCATAACCAGGCAAGGCTTCTAGCAACAGGACTGGAACATCAACCCTGCCACAGAACCTTTGACCTACAATCTGTCCTGCCTGCAAGATGTGCTCAAGGAAGAGCAAACCAGAATGATTGAGAGAGGCCAACCATTGACTGGCCCAACTTGAGACCCACACCATGAGAAGAAGCACATGCTTGACACTGCCTGGATAGCCAGGAACTAGAGGCAAGATATCACAGAGACCCAGGAAAAAAACCAAACAAATAGGCAAAAAAAATCAATGAAAGAATTCCTAATGATATTCTGCGATTCTCTTAGATTGGTGCTTAGGCCAATTGTCATGAGAGAGGCATCATCCACCAGACGATGGGAGCAGTTGCAGAGACCCACAGACAAACACTAGGCAGAGCCAGAGGAAGCCCATGGAAGAGGGGGAGGAAAGATTAGAGGAGCCAGAGGAGTCAAGGACATCATGAGAACATGGCCCACAGAATCAGCTAAGCAGGGCTCATAGGAGTTCACAGAGATCGAAGTAGTCTGTGTGTCTAAGCTAGGTCCTCTGCATATACCTTATGGTTGCATAGCTTGGTGTTCCTATGAGACTCCCAATAATAGAAGCGGGGGGTTGTCTCTGACTCCTTTGCCTGTTCTTAGGATCCCTTTCCTTCTACTGGGTTGTCTTGTCCAGCCTTGATATGAGGGTTTGTGCCCAGTCTTATTTTATTTGTTAGGCCATGTTCTGTGGCTATCCCTGGAAAGCCTGCTCTTCTTGTTTTTAAAGGGGAATGGAGGAGGAATGAATCTGGGGGGAGATGGGGTGGAGAAAGAGGGACTGGGAGGAGTGGAGAGAGGGTAAAGTTAAAAAATAAAAATAAATAAATAAAAACATCTAACCTATTATATATGTGTATATGTATATTTGTATGTATACAGATATACCTATGCCTCACCATTATCATACTCACCATCCTTCTTCCCTTCCATTATTCTGGTGATGAGATGACAGGCGATGTCATTATTCAGATGTGTGGTATAAAGCAATGATCTAATCTCTCCTTTATTTTGATAACCATATCCCCACCTTTAAGAAATACTGCCATCTTGAATCTTTTATGGTGAGCTCCTGAGAAAGGATGAGGTGTGACTAACTTCTTCCTCTCTACCCCAGGGAGCAAGGATGGATGATGGGAGGTAAGAAAGGGAAGAGGAGGAATTACAACATGGAATCAGTATAATATTTATACCTACACTCATCTGACTTTATGTATAGTCACAAATGGTTTAAAAATAATATAATTTATTTGAATATTTAAAAGCTCCTTATAATCTTGAACCTTAAAAGTTAAACATCTTTCTTATTCGGCAGCATCATACTTTTATGTAACAAATTTCAGTGGCTTTCACTCTTCCTTCTCCACTCTAATCCGCCTTCCTCTCCCACAAACACTCATCTTGCAATGAGCCCCTTCCTATCTTCTTCCTTTTCTTACGTGTGTGACCACTGAGCTTAATTGGGGTCACTTCCAGGAGCATGAATAGGGGGTATCTGTCAGAGAACAGACAACTTCCCAGTAGCCACATCATGAAAGGAAATGATATCCCTTCTGTTATCAAACGTTAACAGACATTGATTCCAAAAGGGGGAGTGGAGCATCTTAATTCTCTCCCTTATCCATGATGCAATGTTGATGAACCCAATTTTTGTAGGTCTAGTGCAGACAACCACAGCTATAGTCAGTTCATCAGCGCAACAGCAATGCCACGACCAGAAGACACTATTTGCTGCACATCCGCCCATCCACAGCGCTTACATTCTTTCTGACCCCTCATCTGAGATGATCCCTGAACCTTGGAGAGGGGGATGGAGCTGCACCATTTGGCCAGAGCATCTATCATCCCTTATTCTTAGCACTATGGCCATTCATGGGTAGATGCAATAAATTTTTCCCTACACAATAAGAAACTTCTCTGATGAAAGTGAAAAGCAGCATTAATCTATGAATACAAACAAGAGTATTTAGAAGACAGCTTGACTACATGGCCATTTAAAAAAAATAACAGTAGTAAATTCTCACTTAGGGCCTATGATATTCCCAGCCAAGAAGGGCTTTTGAGTAGGTCTTCAGAAAGACGTACCAGTGCCCTTCTGTGGAGTAGGCCTAAAATCCAATTACAAAGCAGTGGGCTGTTCCTTAGCAGCTATGCTATTATTGCACTAGAGGGCACACCATGCCTGGAATGTTACTATTGGATTGACAGCATTCACAGATAGATGGCATTGTTGATGGCTTTTCCCACCCACAAGAATGCATAGCACCTTCTGGGTCTATGGAAGCTAACCGGTAGAGCAGAAGCTTTCAGTTCAGTTCAGCCAACAATTTAACTGAAACACTGAACTCAGCCGTCTAGTGCAAGTAGATAAAGCGTGCATTCTGAATGAGAATTATAAGAGCTTTCCCCTAGCAAGACCTCGAGGTGAGAATGCAGGCCAACTGGAATCACAGTTATGTTCCAGCAAGACACTGGTTAGAGAACCCATCCATCAATCTTTTATAATAACAGAAAAGGGAATAGAAATACAAGAATGCCACAGCTTACACACACACACAACCACACACACACAACCACACACAACCCCCTTCCACACACACACACACACACCTTGTGCTCCTGGTTGAATTGGCATTTCAGAAAAATCACTTCTACCACTGGCTTAAAAAGTAAGGTCCATTTATACATGGGAAATGAAATAATGAAAATGGACAAAGGACTGCCATCCACAGCGGTGACGGAAGAATCACACGAACACTACGTCAAGCAAGGAAATCCAACCCAAGAGTCCATATCTTTAAGTTCCTCCACGGGGATAGACTTCTTCACTAACAGGTGTAGGTTTCTACTGGCTTGTGTCTCAGAGGTGAGTTGTACCTCTTCAGAACATGCCCAAAACCAAGCACACCTTCTGAGTAAGACAAGTAATGAGAAACAGAGAGTGGATAGTGATTTGAATTCTGCTGATGTGTGTTCAGTGTGGTCTCAGAGTGAAAACAATAAAGCAGGCAGCAACAGGGTCCCAGTATTACTGCCAAGACTGCTCTATGATCCACCAAAAACTCATCTCTTGAACCTTTCTTAAGGGTGATGATTTCTTTTCTGCTTTTTATTTGAAACACTATCACTTTTTCCATTCATATAAAGCCTGTATTGATTCTGAAAATACAGGATGAATAACCTGCAGTAATGATCACCCCAAAGTAGCAGGGCATTCCCCTGCAGGGATAATGTGTTGTTCAGCACACACACACATTTGAACCTAACATTTCCTGGTTTTTCCATGTAGATTCCTGCTGGAATCCAAGAAAGAATGAACAATATAGAGTAAAACTTCTGGGATACATATATTCCCATGACTGAACTGTACAACATACCTAATGTTTTGTGCTCCACTGCTAAGGAACCTCAAGAACATCCCAGGGAGTTTCTTATTATGTTTGTAAATTGTATTTCCCAAGGAAGTAGCCCTGGGAGAAAAGCCCAAGGCAATTAAAAGCCAATTATCCTTGACCCAACAATTTTGGAACTCATTTGACTATACTGGCAAAAAACCCCAATGTGTACTGTCCTGCCTATCCTAATCAAATAGCCCTTCTATTTGCTCATCCTCCCCAAGCGCTGAACTGCATGAGAAACTTACAGAAATGGCTTTTCATGCATGTGCTCACAGAAAGGTGAGTGGCAGTGTGTTCACCATGGCACTGCTTATAATAACCACAAAGTGAGTGTTCAAAATGGCAGGATAAACTAAGGTATGGTCACACAAAGCAGGTCATACAGCAATGACATATCACAAGAGTACTGCCATTTGCAAGGTAATGGAAGAACCACACAAACACGTTGAGCCAAAGAACCCATCCTCAAGAGTTCCTATCATGTGAGTCTGATTCTTCAAGTTCCTCTATGGTGAAAGGTTTCAGAACAGTGATCAGTTGTAGACAAGAAAGGGTAATTAACTATTCAGAAGAGACTGTCCTGGGGAGCGAGACAGTTCCTCTGTGTGATGTAAAGCTTGTCACCATAGTAGAAATCATTTTGTCAGGAAGGCCTAAAAGTGCACAGACATCATCTGTGCTCACTTAAAAACAAAACAAAACAAGATGAGAGTCAGAATTTACCCTCTTAACTGCCAGGGACTAAATTAAAAGATGGGACATGAGTGAGGCTCACAGAATTCTCGCATTAACCAATTTTCTATCTACTGCGGTCATCATTGGACTGCTGTGACCAATTGGGGGCAAGAACAGTCAGAATAATTTCAGCTTGAAAAATCCCAGGGAGCAATGACCTAAACATCTTCTTGGGATGTCCTGGGGCAAGGCAGATAAAGCCAGCACATCAGACACATGAATTCAAAGTGTCACTAGCTGTCATATTCCAAGTAGATGTTTAAAAACTGAGGCTGGTCATTTCTATCCTTCAGAGGAATAAGCATGCCCATCAAATAATTCACATATACTTAAGTAGCATCGAATGCGCTCTTTAAAAAAAAACACCCAGTACTTCAACATATTATCAAGCAGAGAGGCTCCAAAGTAATTTAGAAATCAGGCTAAGAGATATTGGCATATGTTTTATCTAATAAGCCAAGATAAGCTAGGTTATAAGAGATGTGACAAGAGATTTATTAAAACTAAATTGTGTATGATGAGCAGCCAGAGAAAGACACTGGCACTTACTAGCCAAAGTCTAGAGTTGATCCTCCAATGCAGTGTGGCAGTTGTAGTAGCAGAACAGAGAAAATAAGACCAGATTGCCAGATCATTTCTTGCAATAACAAATTTAGAATGGGCAACCACAGGCTGCCATGTTGTGAACCCCGTTCCTTGCTGTGAAAAAGCCAGCTGGCCCTGTGCTGTGGGTAGATGCCTTCTACTACACCTGACCCCAGACCCAACCACATCATAGTGTACAAGGACCCTGGGTTCTGCCAAGAGCACCAGTCCACCTTCATAAAGTAGGCTCTGGAAACTTGTTTCAGAGGGGCTAAAGGAAGCGGTGCAGGTGCAAAGTGGGGCAAGTGCTACTTCTCTGAGAGCAACTTTGCTGTGTCATATCTCTGACCGTGCAGGATTGTTTGGCCTTTTATGGGTTGGGAGTGAATATGAGATCCTGGAGTGAACCAAACTCAGCTCCCAAGCCACCTTCAACCTTTCATCCTCCAAGGTTACAGTTTATAATGAGAGTACATCCGACAATCAATGTACTCTACACATAGCAGATGCTGATTTTGCCGCTTCTCCTGAAATACTGAGAGCAGTCATCTGGGATTTGTCCTAACGCACACCACGGAGTGGACTGCAGAACCCGCAACACAAGCATCCACTGTGGCTCCTAGCTTCCTAGAGCACCTGCCTGTATACTTTAGATTTGAGAAGGTCTGGTTAAGACCTCGGTGACTTAGTATGGCCCTAGCAGATGTGCAGCTGGTTTATTTTACCCAGTGGGCACTAGAGAAAGTTCTCCACAGCATTTATACCCTTTATCTTCAGAATCAAGTCATTTTAGGAGGCCAAGAGCCAATCCAAGGGCAATCCCTGAATATCAAATACTAGTTTCAGCATGTCATATTTCTGTTGGGAATTAGGCAACATACACTAAGGTGATGTGTGTCGAGCTCCTCTCTTCAGGGTGAGGGTTTCAGGATCACTGATGTGAACAAACATGTATGGTGGTGAAGATTCAGTCAGATGGCAAGGCGCATGGTCGTGTGGATGAAGTTTTACAAACCACTGGACTTGTTTATCCCGCAAGCCTGTGCAATTCATTCAGTGTCATTAGCCTGAAAGAGATGATTAGCTAACACACATGGATAATATTGAGGTAGTCAAGCGCTTAAAAATACCACTGAAAGGAAAAGAAATCTACTTGAGTTGAAGAAGTAAATACAAGAGAAGTAGCTGTGTAACCCATGAGATGGCATGTGTGTCCTTTGACAGACACCTGCTCCATCTCACGCTAATAAACCCTCTCTCCTGCCTCCATTAACCACCTTTCTAGTGTCTGCAGTTATGAATTTAACCTTAAAGGATTCTTCATATAAGTGAGCTCATAAAGCATCTAGGTTTATGTTTCCAGGCTATTTCACTTAGTGTGTTTTTATCCGGTGATCCTCCGTAATGTTCAACTTGCCAGGACCTCCTCTTTCAAGGCTCTATAATATCCCCACTCTCTCTTGTACACATACATGCTCTCATGCTTTTTATTCCTCCATTTTTATAGACACTTAGGGTGTTTCCATGTCTTTCATATTATGATAATTGTTGCAATAAGTATAGCATGCACATACATGTCTTCAACACACTGAGATGATTGTAGTTATAATTTAGGGAACACGAATACCACAACAGGAAGTACATTATTTTGCTTCCATTATTTTCCTCTCTATTTTCTTCACCATGAAAAATTAATATCTTTATATCTTCATAAAGAGTCCAACATTTTCTCTACAATGGAAAGTTTTTCAGAAAGAAAAGTTGAAATTTGTACACCCAAACCCAAGGCTCATGTCCAGTGGTAAAAGTCTGAGGTAGAACTCAAGACCCACGGGCAAGCCAATGTCCCATTTCTAGATTCTCATCTGCCCTCCTTCTTCTCCTTAACAAAGAAAGAAAAAGTGAGAACTGTTTTTCAAACAAAGCAAAGATTGCTTCCAAAGGAGTCAGAAACAGAAGAATAGAAAAGACTATTTCCCATACCATATAAAATCCTTCGACTTATTAAAGGCAATCCTTCCTAAGAGAAATAAGAGCCATCCCTCCTTATATCATTTTAGTTTGCTATTATCACATATTCATAAAAAAATTCATGGCAGTACTTAGATATTTGGCTAAAGGCAAGTAATTTTTATCAAGTCAAGCGAAGAAAAGATATTGGTGGGTATTGCCTTGGGAAGACAGCTGAGCTTGCTGCACGTTTGGAAGGCCGGCAAACAAAGAGCCTCCATCAAAATTATTTTAATGAACTAACAGAATATTCTTTGGCCTTTCAGGAAGCCTGACATTCATTTGTTCTCTATCCATGGTTCTTGGATTTGGCACAAGCTGGAGTTATCTGGGAAGAGGAACCTCAATTGAGGAAAAGCTCCATCAAATTGCTTTTACGTAAGTTTTGGGGGCATTGTCCTGAATCATGATTGACATGAGAGTTCCCCTCCCACTGTGAGCAGCGCCACCTGGGCAGGTGGTCCTGGATTGTATAAGAGAGCAAACTAATCAAGCCATGAAGACCAAGCCAGTAAGCAGCACTCCTCCAAAGTCTCTGCTACGGTTCCTGTCTCCATGCTCCCGCCTTAAGGTCCTATCCTAACTTCTCTTCATGATGGACTATGATCTGGATGTGTAAGTCAAATAAACCTTTTCCTTCCCAAGTTGCCTTTGGCCGTGTATTTACCACATCAAAAGAAACCTAACTAAGACAAAGGTAAGTACCACAGAGTAGACTATTGCTGTGCCCAACATGACATGCTGTTCAGGAAGACTGTGTGAGGAGCTTGATGAAATAAACCCTTTCCTTTCCAAGTCACTTTTGGTCATGGTGTTTATCACAGAAATAGAAACCTAAGCAAATGCAGGAGACATGAATCACAAAAGGTCTCCAGCAAAGGTAAGTGGAATGAAAGCGCAAGGATGGGAAGAACCCGGGAGAAATATTATTGCTGTTGACACATGGTTACCGTTAGACTAAGACTTTCTGATGCGTGTCTTTAAATTTGGGTAAAATTGGATGAACAGAGCAACAGGAATATTTGAGGAGAAAACAGGGCCAGTGGATTCAGAACACCAGTGTAGAACTAGGAACCACATTTCTGTATCCTGGCTTGGCTGGCTTTCCAGAAATGTTGCCTCCCAGCGGTCACAAAGCACAAGGGAAATAGCTCACTACAAACTCCCTTTCTCTCTCCTGACTATATAAATGGCTCCCCCCTCCCCCATGACAGCTCTGTATCTGCAGGGTCCAGGTAGCAGATAAAAACTCCTCCAGTTATCCCAAATGTAGATAACTTGAACACACAGATTTGCTATACAGATGACTAAAGGATGTAAAGGCACACAGGTTAGCTTTAACTGTATATTGGAGCTGCTATCCCAACAATGAGGACAATCAGAGGCAACTAGACAGAGCTAACATTGAACTGGGTTCTGCCTAGTAAAATCTATAACCTTGAATCTCAGTATTTGCCTACAGGATCGAGAACAAGGAGTCATTGCTCCTACTGGAAATATTCCAGAGGAAGAAAAAGGGAGAGGTTTCCTTTTCTTCTGTACCAGCACCTCCCTCTGATCACACTGGAGGGAAGACAGATAGATAACCAAGGTCCCAGAAAAAGTCAGGCATGATCATCCCACCCCTAATAGAGTAGAAGAAGACAGAGGAAGAAATCTGAGAGCTAGGCAGCATAAAGTCAGGAGAGTCTCTCAAGCATGTATACACACATCTGGAAAAGCATAATATACTCGTGTTTGGGGGACAAGGTCGTCACTAAAACAAAAATGGTTGTCTTTTGCACCATACAAATGTATCAATCTATTCCCTACAAGACATAGTTAATGTGTGCGGGGGGGGGGATAGAAAGAGAGAGGGGGAAAGACAATGTGTATGTTCAGATACATTTATGCATGAGCGCAAGCATGTGGAAGCCACAGGTCAACTTCATTGGTCATAGTCATACATACTGTTTTCAAGAGAGAGGCTCTCCATGGAACCTGGGCCTCCCAAATTAGGCTGCATTGGTCATCCAGCAATTTCCAGGAATTTATCAACCTCTATTTCACCAGCAGGGATTTGAAACACAGGCACAAATGTCTTAAGTTTTGGGGTATTTTTAGGTGGGTGCTGGGGATGGAACTCAGACCTAAATGCATACTTTACTGGTTGAGCTATCACTCCATTCCCATGTTAGAGTTTATTAAAGTGATTCATTCTTGTTACAATGATTCACAATATTTTTAGGAAAATCACACTCTTGTAGGCAGAAGATTTGTACACTATATTCCTAATCCTCAGTGTCACTGTAGTGAGCATGTAACGAGATAGGCTGCTTACATAGTAATTACGTTACAATGAGATTTTCAAGATGCTGTGACCTTGGACACAGGTATGGCCAGAGCAAATGTCACATGAACATGGAGTGGAATGATGGCCATGAATAATGTCGGGACTATGGCTTCGTAATAAATGAGCCCCATTGTACAGCTTTTTCTTTGATTTCTATCTTCCAAAACTGGGCAGAAATAAAATTCTGTTGTTTAAATTGTGCAACCTATGATTTTTTTCAGGAGGGTGCATGTAGGGCCATATTATACAGGCCCATATTTCTACATTGTATTGCAGTCAAAATTCTGAGTGACCTGGCAAGGTACAATTTGCACCTGCCACACAGAAGGTGGTGGTCTAGCCCTTTGATAGTGATATACATGATCAGGATATGCTAATGTTCTGCTCCTTCTTTGTGATTTGGGAGGTCGCCTGGGAAAGAGATGTTAATTCAGTCTTATTTAGTGATAGAGAAGCCAGTCGTAGATGTGACTTAAGTCCCATTACCTGGGACACAGAATACTAATGAACTTCCCCCTCAGTTTACCGTTTGATATAAAAGTCATTTGGATAATAAACGTGGGTGATCTTCAGGATTTGAATGAACACTGAGATGCCCTCCTGATAGTGCCCTGTGAACTGTGCCTCTATTATTCCCATACCTCCACACTGGTCTGAGAAATAATTTATGTCATGGCTGGACCTCAACAGGTGCAGCACCAGTACATTCTAGTCTCTTTTTAGGTGGTTTCATGTTTCTACAGTCCATTCCACCCTATATTACTGAGGACATTTTTGCATCCCCAGACATATATGATCCTTCCTGTATCACTGTTTTAGGGTTTCTATTTCTCTAAAGACACAGCATGAATAGGCAACTCTTATAAATGAAAAAAAAACATTTAATTGGGGTGGCTTGTATTTCCAAAGGTTTACTCCAATATTTTCATAGGGAGACATGGTGGTGTGCAGGCAGATACGTTACTGAAGGAGCTGAGACTTCTTAATTCTTGATGTACAGGCATCAGGAAGTGGTCTGAGACACTAAGCATGGCTTGAGCATACAGAAGACCGCAAAGCCCAATCCCACAGGGACACAAATCCTCCAACAAGACCACACATACTCCAACAAAGCCACACCTCCCAACAGTGCTATTCCCCATGAGCAAATGGGGGCCAATTACATTCAAACTACCACATCCCATGATGCAAAATACATTTAATACACCTTCAAAAGTCTACCATAGTCTCCATAGTCGACCACAATCTCCATAGTCTATCACAGTCTCCATAGTCTATCACAGTCTCCATAGTCTATCA